>PVIH01031302.1:0-11020 GCA_004025045.1 Sigmodon hispidus | reverse complement strand
CAGCAGCAAGGAAAAATGATATCCTAAAATTCACAGGCAAATGGATGGATTTGGAGAATATCCTCCTGAGCGAAGTCTCACAAACTCAGAGAGATAAGCAGGGGATGTACTCACTCACTAGTGGTCTATAAACAAACAAACAAGAAAAAAAAAAGCCAAACATGCCCAAGCGGCAAACCACAACCACGGAACAGCTTGGAATCAGAAACACCCTGGACTGACCCTTTGGATCCCACTCCACCTAGAGGAACACCTGACTCACTCTTGAGGGAGGGGAGAAAGAACTGGATTTGGCCAGAATTGGAGACTGATCTGAGCATTATTGGGTCAGGGGGACCATAGGACTGTCTTCTCCCTGCCCAGGGAGGGGATGGGGAGTTGCAGAGGAAAAAATGACCAGATGTGTTGGGAGGGGGAAGAGACCTTGAATAAGGATATACAGGGATGGAAAAAAAATTCAGAGGGAAAGATGAACACAAAGAAAATATAGGTGTAGCAATCTTATTTGTATTTCTTCCCTTGATAAGCCATGCTCATCATTCTTATCCTCTGTATAGTTATTATTAACTCTTCCACAATTTAAATTCTTTTTACTGTGTTTTTTTTGATAAATACAAAATAAAGAAGGAAAGAACAAAAAAAAACAAAAACAAAAAATATCATCCACCATGACCAAGTAGGCTTCATCAAAGAAATGCAGGGTTAGTTTAACACAAGAAATTCATCATTTAAATGAACTAAAAGAGCAAAACCACATGATCATATCCTTAGATGCTCAAAAAGCCTTTGACAAATTCCAACACTCCTTTATGTATAAAGCCCTGGAGATATCAGGAATAAAGGGAGAATACCTAAATATAATAAAGAAGATTTACAAGAAGCTGACAGCCAGTATCAAACTTAATAGAGAAAAAGTCAAAGCAATCACACTAAAAGCAGGAACTAGACAAGGATGTCCTCTCTCCCCTTATCTATTCAATATAGTTCTTGAAGTTTTAGCTAAAGCAATAAGGGAACGAAAAGAGATTAAGGGGATACAAATTGGAAAAGAGGAATTGAAGCTATCTCTATTTGCAGATGATATGACTGTATACATAAGTGACCCACAAAATTCTTCTAAGGAACTGCTACAGCTGATAAACAACTTTATCAATGTAGCAGGATACAAGATTAACTCAAAGAAATAAGTAGCCCTTCTATACACTAAAGATAGAAGAGCTGAAAAAGAAATAAGGGAAACATTACCTGTCATAATAGCTGCAAATAGTATTAAATACCTTGGAGTAACTATAACCAAAGAAGTAACAGACCTATTTGACAAAAATTTTAAATCACTGAAGAAAGAAATTGAAGAGGATATCAGAAAATGGAAAGTTCTCCCATGTTCCTGGATCGGTAGGATCAACATAGTAAAAATGGCAATTCTACCAAAAGCAATCACCAGATTCAATGCACTGCCCAACAAAATACCAAGACAATATTTTTTGGACCTTGAAAGAACAATGTTCAATTTCATTTGGAATAACAGGAAATCCAGGTTTGCCAAAACAATTTTACTCACAAAAGAACCTCAGGAGGCATCACCAACCCTGAGTTCCAGTTACACTATAGAGCTACAGTAATAAAAACAGCCTGGTACTGGCATAAAAACAGACGTCTGGAACAATGGAATCGAACTGAAGATCTGGGCATTAACCTAAAAAACCTATGAACACCTGTTCTTTGACAAAGAGGCCCAAAACATTCAATGGAAAAAAGATAGTATATTTAACAAATGGTGTTGGCATAGCTGGATGGAAGTGTGTAGAAAAATGCAAATAGATCTGAGCCTGTCACCCTGCACAAAACTCAAATCCAAGTGGATCAAAGACCTCAACATAAAGCCAACCACTTAGAACTTGATAGAAAAGAAGGTGGAAAATACACTTCTACGAATTGGCACAGGTAACCACTTACTAAATATAACACCAGTGGCACAGACACTAAGACCAACAATCAATAAGTGGTATCTCCTGAAGCTCAGAAGCTTCTGTAAAGCCAATGACACTGTCAATAGGACAAAACGACAGCCTACAGAATGGGAAAAGATTTTCATCAACCCTACAAGTGATAGAGGACTTATCTCTAAGATATATAAAGAGCTCAAGAATCTAGTGCCCAAAACCTTGAATAACCCAATCAAAAAATGGGGTTCAGATCTAAAAAGGGAATTCTCAGCAGAGGAATTACGAATGGCTGTAAGGCACCTGAAGATGTGCTCATCATCTTTAGCCATCAGAGAAATGCAAATCAAAACAACTTTGAGATACCACCTAACATCTGTTAGACTGGCTAAGTTAAAAGGCACAGATGGCAGCCTATGTTGGAGAGGATGCGGATCAAGGGGAACACTCCTCCATTGTTGGTGGGAGTGTAAGCTTGTTCAGCCACTTTGGAATGCAATATGGCAGTTTCTCATAAAATTGAGAATCAATCTCCCCAAGGACCCAGCAATACCTCTTATGGGTGTATACCCTAAAGATGCACATTCACACTCCAAAGGTATTAGATCAACTATGTTCATAGCAGCATTATTTGTAATCGCAAGAACCTGGAAACAACCTAGATGTCCTTCAACTGAAGAATGGATTAACAAACTGTGGTACATCTACACAATGGAGTATTACTCAGCAATAATAAAAAATGATATCCTAAAATTTGCAGGCAAATGGATGGACTTGGAGAATATCCTCCTGAGCGAGGTATCACAATCTCAGAATGATAAGCAGGGGATGTACTCACTCATTAGTCGTCTCTAAACAAACAAACAAGAAAAAAGCAAGCCTGCCCAAGCTGCAAACCACAACCACTGAACAGCTTGGGATCAGAAACACCCTGGACTGACCCTTCGGATCCCACTCTACCTATAGGAACACCTGACTCACTCTTGAGGGAGGGGGGACAAAACTGGATTTGCCAGGAGTGGAGACTGAACTAAGCATTATTGGGTCAGTCGGACCATGGGACTGTCTGCTGCCTGCTCAGGGAGGGGATGGGGAGTTGTGGAGAAGAAAAAATGACCTGATGTGTCGGGAGGGGGAATGGTACTTGTATAAGTATATACGGGAATAGAAAAAAAAATTCAGAGGGAAAGCTGAACACAAAGTAATTTTATGTTTAGCAAACTTATTTGCATTATCACCCTTGATAAGTCATGCTTATGATTCTTATTTTCTTTATAGTTATTGTTAACTTATCAACATTTTAAATTAATTTTACTGTTTTTTTGATAAATACAAAATAAATAAAAAAGCCCAATAAATTATAAAATAAAAAAATATATTCAGATGGTTAAGTAATATAAAGATAACACCAGAATATTCAACACAAAATGTTTTAGAATAATACTAAGTAATGAAATAATTATAATAAACAATAATTAACAAATAATTTCAATAATAATTCAATGCTAGTCATTATATTCTATAATCAAAATATACAAACATCAATATTAGTTTATTAAACTAACACTTCAGTAAATAAGGAAAAAGTAATTTTTTTGGAAATAGAATGTAATAGATAAAACAAGAGACTAAACATATTGAAGAACATGGATGGAAAAATTCTCACCTAAATACCGAGTAACATAAGTCAACATAAAACTGAAATTTTTTTTTGGTGTCAAAAATGACATGATCATTTAACTGTAAGCAGAAAGGGGCCCTTAACAAAGTTTAGCATCCATTCTGAGTTAAAATTTAAAACAACCAAAACCATAAAACAATAGACTGATCACATATGACATAATAAGATTTACTTTATTAATTTAAAATCATGCTTTAACACTCTAGTCACCTTAAAATTTTTTTCTATGGCAATTCTATTTTACTAGATGAGGAGAAACTCAGTGAATTTCACATAAAATTTTAAGTAAGGCCAGTTGTATGTGATTGTGCATATCTTTAATCTAAAGTCTTGGCAGGCAGATGCAGGGAAATCTCTGTCTGTTTATGGCCAATCTGGTGTGCAAAGGAAGTCTGAGCAAGGTAGGGCTGCATATAAAGACTCTGCCTAAATAGACATGGGCAGAAATTTGACAAGTATAAACATACCCTTCATTCTTCTTAATAGTAGCCTTAATATCCCTTTTATTTAAAAGTTTTTTTAAATATATCTGCCACGCCCATCACCCTTCCATCCTCCCTGTTACCCTCAGTCTCCTCACTCCATCTCCCCACTGATTTCCCAAGAAGAGCAGAGATTCCCATGGTGGGTCAATTGAGGTAGGTCTGAGTCCCTCATTGGACATAATAATTCCAGTATTAGGGCTGAGTTAGGTGTTCCAGTGTAGGAAATGGGTTCCATGTTGTTAGTTCATCTACCAGGAACATACTCTGATCCTTCTGCAAGATGCTCCACAAACTGCCTAAGACATTTGACCTTTGTCTACTTTTAGAGGGTTTAGTTTCTTTCCATGAAGGTTCCTCACCTATTATTTCAGTATCTTTGCACTCCCAATAGCTCACTCAGGTCAGTTGTCTCTGTGAGTCTCCTAATCCCTTTGCTCACATATTCTCTGTCTTTAGATGGCCTGGGAGCACAGTCTGGTTTTTAGCAAATGATTTCTACTTTTGCCTCTATCCATTCATTGATGGAAGTTCTATAATGACAACTAGGGAGGTTATTCATTTGAGTTTAGGGGAAGTCCTGTTTAGGCACCCTTCCTGCTATTGCTTGAAGTCTTAGCCTGGGACATTTTGTGGGTTCTTGGAGGTTTTCTTACCACCTGGTTTTTTCCTAACCCCACAGTGGTTCCCTCTATCAAGATACTCATTTCTTTGTTCTCTCTCTCTGTTGCTTCTCTCAGTCTACTGTCTTCATCTAGAGTGCAAAAACTGTAAGCATGATAAACGTGAAAAAAGGCAAATGTTTCTATAGATAATATGCATCTTTAATACCCATTATTCAGAAAGTATGAGAAACAAATTTTAGTGATAATTATGGTTTATATTGAGACTAGAGTTCTACCAACAGAAAATTGTGAGATCTTCTTTCCAGAAAACTACAAAAAAGAAAGATTTGAAGTAAATCATATTATAAAAAATATTAAAAAGTCGATGTTTAGGATACACTGAAATTTCATCATGAAACTCAGTATAAAACAAAAGAGGCAAAGTGAAAACACAACAATCAGCTGCTTTCTGAAGCATTGTGTAGGTCTCTTTAATCAGGTATTTAATGATACAAAAACTTTTGTTTTAAATTTATAAAATTCTTTAATTTATGTAATGCAACTTTTTTCATGTCCCCCAGTATTTGCAGCCTTTTAAAGCACTTTCAGTTCAGGAAACAACCCACCTTTCAACTCAATTGTTGTCAAATCAGTACTTTTTCATTGCAAAGTGAAGAGGAATGGCTAATTAGACTCATGACTTTAAGTCAGGAGTCTGCAAGACAGGATTCTGGAGTCTGCAAGTAAAGTATTGACTCTACAAAAAACACTACTAGTTTGCTCTGCTCATTTCTCATACAGCCCTGCATAGTGACAGCACTGTTCATGGTGGACTGAGCACTCATAAATCAAGTGCTAATCAATAAAATGTATTATAGGAATATGATGCCATGCTAGCATTATAGAGTTTTGTTAAAGTTTCCTCTGACTTCTCAAGTACTTTGTAATAAGTTGAGAAAATTTAACTAGAAAAAATAATTTCCAAGCTTTCTACTGATTGCCCACAGAAAATAACCTGTTTTTCTTTCTAAATGTCTAGCAATGCGATGCTACACATCTTTATATTAATATATTTTCAAAATTCATATATATGTCATTATATATTAAACTAAGTGAAATGTGATAACTTATTTGGAGTATGTAAAATAAAATTATTAGTATTTCCCCATGCTTATAAAACATGGATATAAGGGAAATAGGGAAAACTACTGATACCAGCATGTATCTAATTTTTCTCAGATGCTGCCCTCTGTGTGCAGTGCTGATTGTGGTCCTGGATTCAGAAAATTTTGGCTAGAAGGAATGGCAGTCTGCTGTTTTGGTTGCAGTCCCTGCCCAGAAAATGAAGTTTCTAATGAGACAAGTAAGTGTTTGGTGATGAGATGAAGCTTTCACGTTGAACATTATATCTAAGCCCACATAGAGTTAAAATAGGGTTTAACAATCTGCACAAATTAACTGCACAAATCAAACATACCTTTCTTATATTAGATTTTATAGAAATGTTATCAATAATGACATACCTTCAAGCAACACCTTTTGTCATGACTCACTGATAATTTATATTGTGTCATTTTCTCAAAGAAAGTTTTGATAGTCTGCAATGCGAGAAAAATTTATACAAGGTCTTTTCTTGGGTGATAACCTCCTCAAAAATTACATGTACAGTATATTCCAATGATGAATCTCTAATAATATTTATTTCTTTGCTTTGCATTTTGTTTGGCTTCCTACTTAATTTTACAGGCTCCAAGTCAGTTCAGAAATCAATGGAAAATAGAACAGGACCCATGGTCACTAAACTCTGTTATGTGGGTATGAAGGCTCAAATGCAAGTCCTCTAAACTTGGACTTGGAAATGGAGACAAACAAATTACTCCTAAAATTATCAGAAAATGTTCAGTATGAGACAGAAAACAATGAACAATTTTTCATTTTCTTTTCTTTCTTTTTTTTGAAGATGGGCATCATCTGCCATTTTTATTTTTTTAATTTTTATTTTTTTTCTTTATTATGAATAAAGAAGCCACATTTTCTATCCTTGTATATCCTTATTCAAGGTCCTTTCCACCTCCCATCACATCACGTCATTCTTTGTTCTCCACATCTTTCCATCCCCCTCCACAGCATAGGCAGGAGGTCTCAAGGTCCCAAGGTCCCAATATTGCACAGTTCATCCTCCAATCCTGGCAAATTCAGTTTTCTTCCCCCAACATTGAGACTGAGTTTGGTGTTCCTCTAGAGGGAGTGGGATCCCAGTTATCAGTCCAAGGTGTTTGAGATCCCAAGCTGCTCACTGGTTGTGGTTTGCCGCTTAGGAATGCTTTGCTTTTTTTTTGTTTAGAGTCCACTAATGAGTGAGTACATTCCCTGCTTATCATTCTGGGTTTGTGATACCTTGCTCAGGAAGATATTATCCAAATGCATCCATTTGCCTGCAAATTTTAGGATATCATTTTTTCTTACTGCTGAGTAGTATTCCATTGTGTAGATGTACCACAGTTTGTTAATCTATTCTTCAGTTGAGGGACATCTAGGTAGTTTCCAGGTTCTTGCTATTACAAATAATGCTGCTATGAACATACTTGAGCCAATGCCTTTGGAGTATGACTGTGCATCATTAGGGTATACACCCAGAAGTGGTATTTCTGGGTCTTTGGGGAGATAGATTCTCAGTTTTATGAGAAAATGCCATACTGCATTCCAAAGTGGCTGAACAAGCTTACACTCCCACCAAGAATGGAGTTCCCCTTGTTCCTCACCCTCTGCAGCATTGGTTGTCATTTGTGTCTTTTATCTTAGCCAATCTGACAGGTGTCAGGTGGTATCTCAAAGTTGTTTTGATTTGCATTTCCCTGATAGCTAAAGATGATGAGCAGTTTTTCAAGTGCTTTTCAGTCATTTGTAATTCTTCTGCTGAGAATTCCCTTTTAGATTTGAACCCCATTTTTTGATTGGTTTATTCAATGTTTTGGGGTACTGATTCTTGAGATCTTAGAGATCAATCCTCAATCACTTGTAGGGTTGGTGAAAATCTTTTCCCATTCTGTAGACTGTTGTTTTGTCCTATTGACAGTGTCCTTGGCTTTACAGAAGCTTCTCAGTTTCAGGAGGTCCCACTTATTGTTGTTCTTAGTGTCTGTGCCACTGGTGTTATATTTAGGATGTGATCGCCTTTGCCATTTCATAGAATTGTGTTTCCCACCTTCTTTTCTATCAAGTTCTGTGTGACTGGCTTTATGTTGAGGTCTTTGATCCACTTGGATTTGAGTTTTGTGCAGGGTGACAGGCTTGGATCTATTTGCATTTTTCTACACACTACCATCCAGCTATGCCAACACCATTTGTTAAAGATTTTATCTTTTTTCCATTGAATATTTTTGGCCTCTTTGTCAAAAATCAGGTTTTCATAGGTTTTTAAGGTTAATGCCCAGATCTTCAGTTTGATTCCATTGATCCAGATGTCTGTTTTTATGCCAGTACCAGGCTATTTTTCTTACTGTAGCTCTACAGTATAACTGGAAGTCAGGGTTGGTGATGCCTCCTGAGGTTCTTTTGTGAGCAAAATTGTTTTGGCAATCCTGGCTTTCCTGTTATTCCAAATGAAATTGAACATTGTTCTTTCAAGTTCCAAAAAATATTGTCTTGGTATTTTGTTGGGCAGTGCATTGAATCTGTTGATTGCTTTCGGTAGAATTGCCATTTTTACTATGTTGATCCTACTTATCCACGAACATGGGAGAGCTTTCCATTTTCTCATATCCTCTTCAAGTTCTTTCTTCAAAGATTTAAAATTTTTATCAAATAGATCTGTTACTTTTTTGGTTATAGTTTCTCCAAGGTTTTTAATGCTATTTGCAGCTATTATAAAGAATGAAATTTCCCTCATTTCTTTTTCAGCCCTTTTATCTTTAGTGTATAGAAGGGCTAGTGAATTCTTTGAGTTAATCTTGTATCCTGCTACATTGCTGAAGGTTTATCAGCCTAAGAAGCTCCTTGGAAGAAATTTGTGTGTATTTCTTCTTTTTTTACTAGGTATAAAGTCTCTTTTTTTATCCATGTATTCCTTTGTTCATACTTCCTTTCCCCTCCCACCCCTCCCAGTCACTCTCTCTTCTCCTCATCTCCTTATCTCCTCCCAAGCAAGGGCTGGAGGTCCCAAGATCCCAAGGTGGCTTAGTTCAGCATCCACTCCAGGCAAATCAGCTTTCCTCACCCCAACATCAAGACTGGATCTCGTGTTCCTCTGGAGGGAATGTGCTCCAAGGTGCTAGTCCAAGGTGTTTCAGTTCCATGTTTTTCAGGGTATGTGGTTTGCATCTTGGTCATGCTTTGTTTTTTGATATTTTATTCAAAGTCCACTAATGAGTGAGTACATTCTCTGCTTATCTTTGTTGGTTTGTGATAACTCACTCAGGAGAATAGTCTCCAAATCTATCCAATTGCCTGCAAATTTTAGGATATCATATTTTCTTACGGCTGGGTAGTACTCCATTGTTTAGATATACCACAGTTTGTTAATCCATTCTTCACATGAGGGTCATCTAAGATGTTTCCAGGTTCTTGCCATTATGAATAATGCTGTTATGAATATAGTTGAGCTAATGTCTTTTGAGTGCAAATGTTTATCTTTAGGGTATATGCCCAGTAGTGTTATTGCTAGAATCTCGGAGAGATTTAATCTGTTATCTGAGAAACTGTCATACTGCATTCCAGAGTGGCTAAACAAGCTTACACTGCCACCAGCAATACAGGAGTGTTCTTCTTGCTCAGCAATCTCTCCAGCATAGATTGTCATCTGTGTCTTTTTTTCTTTTTTTTTTTTCTGTATACTTTTATTATTATTATTATTATTATTATTATTATTATTATTAACAAAGAAGTCCCGCTTATCTCAGCCAATCTGACAGGTATAAGGGGATATCTCAAAGTTGTTTAGATTTACATTTCTCTGATAGCTAAAGAAGTCCAACAGTTTTTCCCTTGCCTTTCAGCCATTTGTAATTCTGTAGCTCTGAATCCCATTTTTTGAATGGGTTATCCAATGTTTTGGGCTCTAGTTCTTGTGTTCTCTACATATTTTAAAGATCAGTCCTCTATCATTTGTAGGGTTGACGAAAATCTTTTCCCATTTTGTTGACTGTTGTTTTGTCTTGACTGTGTCTTTGAACTTACAGAAGCTTCTCAGTTTCAGGAGGTCCCACTTATTAATTGTTGTTCTTAGTGTCTGTGTTACAGGTGTTATATTTAGGAAGTGGTCACCTGTGCCAATGTGTAGGAGGGTATTTCTCACTTTCTTTTCTGTATGGCTGGGTTTATATTGATGTCTTTGATCCACTTAGATTTGAGTTTTGTGCAGAGTGATAGGCTTGTATCTATTTTTTAGTCACCAAATATATTTTCTTGACTATTTTCTCCTTATGAAGATGCATATCAAAGTTCTGCTTTGAAAGCATTGAAATTAGCCTAGTAAATCTCCTTTGTCACTGTTCTAATATACTTATTACATTTAACACTTTATCCTATAAAATGGGCTCCCAATTTACTTTTATAAGCTTCCATTTTTCTCTAGGTCATATCTGCCTCTTCTCTATTGAGCAACAATACTTTGTTTTCCAGAATGAAATATCTATCTGTTATATTCTTCATTGTTCATTTCCTTTATTTCTCATCTTCTATCTCCTGTCTTTGTCTGTTTTTCTTTTACCATATACTCTAGGGGTCAAATAAATTTTCCTTATCTTATAACCTTGGGTCCTGAGACATTTTTGCTGACCCTGAGTGTCCCTACTGATTCTGCTTAGTATTGTTTTTATGTTAATGTGTTTGGGCTGAGAAATTCAAGCTTAAATATATCCCATGGCTTGTGTTAGTAGAAGACAGTCTTTATCTGTCGTATGGGTAGAATTCATAAAACAGACAGAAAGACTTCAGAGGCAATGCATCTGTGGAATTTGAGATGTATCACTGTGAAAAATAATAATTTATGATTTCAGGTTCTATTATTTAAAACAAGTAAGTCACTTTACCCTAGCATCAGAAATACACTGAAGATATCTATGATTTCCTTATGAGATGACAAAAGAAACTATTAACACACAGTTAAATAGACAATATAATGATTAGTATACTTACACATAAAGATAAAAGAATATTATGAAACAAAAGCTTTGATATCTAGCAATGTCTTTCAACTACATTCTCAGGAAAAATGCCAACATTATAATACTTCTGTAACACACAATTGAAATTTTCTCTCACTAAAAATGCTGAAGCTGCATTAATCATATGTTCTTTCTTTATCAGATT
>PVIH01031301.1:0-11021 GCA_004025045.1 Sigmodon hispidus | reverse complement strand
AGAAAGTTCCATGAGGAGCTGAGAAATATGTATATTCCTTTGCCTTTGGGTGGAAGGTTCTGTAGATATCTATGACATCCATTTGCATCATAACCTCATTTAGACTCCTTATTTCTCTGTTGAGGCTCTGTCTGGTTGATCTATCCAGGGTTGAAAGTGGGGTATTGAAGTCTCCCACTATTAGGGTGTAAGAACTGATGTGCGATTCGAGCTTTAGCAGTGTTTCTTTTACATATGTAGGTGCCCCTATATTAGGGGCATAAATATTTAAGACTGAAATCTCCTCTTGACCAATTTTTCTTGTGATGAATAAGTAGTGACCATCTTGGTCCCTTTTAATTGCTTTTAGCTTAAAGTCTACTTTCTTAGATATTAGGATTGTAACCCCCTGATTGTTTCTTAGGACCGTTTGACTGGAAAATCTTTTCCCAACCTTTTATTCTAAGCTTGTGTCTGTCTTTGCAGTTGAGGTATGTTTCTTGTAGGCAACAGAAGGATGGCTTCTGTTGTTGTATCCATTTTGTTAGTGTGTGACATTTTATAGGAGAGTTGAGACCATTGATATTATGGGAAATTAGTGACCATTGATTCTTATTTCCTGCCATTTTTGGTGGCAACTTGTTTGTATTTCCTTTCTCTAGGGTATTTTTCTGTGGACTTATTGATTGTTTGTGATTTCGTGGGTGTATCTGGGGTCCTTAGGTTGGAGTTTTCTCTCTAATACTCTCTGTAGTACTGGATTGGTAGATAGATATTCTTTCAGTCTGACTTTGTCCTGAAATACCTTGTTTACTCCATCTATGGTGATTGATAATTTTGCAGTGTATAGTATTCTAGTTTGGAATCCATGCTGTTTTAGCGTCTGTATAACTTCTGACTAAGCCCTTCTAGCTTTCATCATTTTCATTGAATAGTCAGGTGTTATTCTGATGGGTCTGCCTTTATATGTGAGTGGCGCTTTTCTTTTGCAGCTCTTAAAATTTTTTCTTTGTTCTGTATGTTTTTTGGCTTGATTATAATGTGGCAAGCTGACACTTTTAGGGGATCATATCTTTTTGGTGTTCTGTAAGCTTCTTGTATCTTTATAGGCATTTCCTTCTTCAGGTTAGGGAAATTTTCTTCTATGATTTAATTGAAAACATTATCTGTGCCTTTCAGCTGGTATTCTTCTCCTTCTTCTATTCCTGTTATTCTCATATTAGGACTTTTCATGGTGTCCCAGATTTCCTGAACATTTTGAATTATGGCTTTTTTAGTTTTACTATTTTCTTTGACTGATATATCTATTTGAGCTACTGAGTCTTCCACTTCAGAGATTCTATGTTCCATCTCTTGAACTCTGTTTGTTATGCTTGTATCTGTGGTTCCAGCTTTTTTCTTCAGGTTTTGTATTTCCATCTTTGCCTCAATTTGTGCCTTTTTTATTGCTTATGTTTCAGCTTTATTTCAGCTTTTAGTTCCTGGCATGTTTCTTTCATAGATTTGTTCATCTCTTCCAATTTTTTGATTGTATTTTCTTCTATTTCTTTAAGGCTTTTTTTTATATCTTCTTTGAGACGTTCGATGATCATCAAAAGGGAATTTTTGGTGTTGCTTCCTTCTCTTTCCTCTTCATTGCTCAGTTCAGGTCTTGTATTTGTAAGATCACCACTCTCTTCTGGAGTTACCATGTTGTTCTTTGTATTATTATGTAATTTTTTGCACTGACATTTGCCCATGGCTTCAGTGGTTCATGGTTAGATGGCTCCTAGTCAGTTGTGGTACTCGAGTTTGTGTGCCTCCTGTCACCTCTCTGGTCAGTGTCTCAGTCTGTCCTTCAGAGACCCCTGTAGTTGTTGGTTAGCTCAGTTTGAGGTGGCAGTGTGTAGCCGTGTAAATTCCCTCAGCAGGAGCTGTGGGTATGGTGACAGGCAGAGTTTATCTGCCCCTGCTCCAGAGTGCATTGGATTCTGCAGACAGCACTTGGTCCCAGAAGCCAGCTGCATTTTTTGTAATAGCAAGAACCTGGAAACAACCTAGATGCCCATCAACTGAAGAATGGATTAACAAACTGTGGTACATCTACACAATGAAGCACTACTCAGCAGTAAGAAAAAATTATATCCTAAAAATTGCAGGCAAAAGGATGGATTTGGAGAATATCCTCCTGAGAAAGGTATCACAAACCTAGACAATTAAGAAAGGGATGTGCTCACTCATTAGTGGACTCTAAACAAAAGCAAAAAGCAAAACATGTCCAACCTGTAAACTACCACCACTGAACAGCATGGGATCTGAAACACCTTGGACTGACATCTTGGAGCTCATTCCCTCCAGAGGAACATCTGACCCCATTTTGATTTTGGGGTGAGGAAAGTGGATCTGCCTAGAGTGGATACTGAATTAAGCCATCTTGGGACATTGGGACCTCCTGCCATTACTGGGGAGGACATAAAGTGTTGTGGAGAATAGAGAGTGAATGAGAGGGGCAGGGTAGGAAGGGAGTTTGAACAAGGGGTTATATGGATAAAATATAACTTTATTCATAATAATAATACTATTTTTTAAAGTAATAACATTATTCTACTTTATATGGAATAACAGGAATCCCAGGATCGCTAACGTAATCCTGTTCAATAATAGAACTTCAAAAGGCATCACCATCCCTGACTTCAAGCTATATTATAGAGCTATAATAATAAAAATGTGCATGGTACTGGAATAAAAACAGGCTATTGGAGCAATGGAATCAAATTAAAGACCTCAACGTTTTCAAACTCCAATGAACACCTCACTTCTTACAATGAGGCCAAAAATATACAATGGAAAAAAGATAGTATCTTCAACAAATGATAGGGGCGTAAGTGGATAGTACTAGTAGAAGAATGCAAATAGGTCCTTATCTATCATCTGGCACAAAATTCAAATCCAAATTGATCAAAGACCTCAACATAAACCCAGCTACACTGAACTTTATAGAAAAGAAAGTGGGAAATATCCTTTAACACATTGGCACAGGTGACCACTTGCTAAATATAACACCAATAGCACACTCACTAAGAACAAAAATTTATGAATAGGACCTCCATTAACTGATAAGTTTTTGTAAGGCAAAGGACATAGTCCATAAGACAAATTGACAACCTACACAATGGGAAAAGATCTTTACCAAATGTACATATGACGGACGACATCTAAAATACATAGAGAACTCAAGAAATTAGACATCAAAACCTCAATGAATCCAATTAAAAAGTATAGTTCAGCTCTAGAAAAGGAATTCTCAACAGAAGAATTATAAATGGCTGAAAGGCACTAAAATGATTGCTCAGCATCTTTAGCTATTTGAGAAATACAAATCAAAACCAATTTAAGATACCATCTTACACCTGCCACAATGACTAAGAACAAAAACACAGATGACACCCTATGCTGCAGAGGATGTAGAACAAGGGGAGCAATCCACCATTGTTTGTATGAGTGTATACATGTTCTACCACTTTAGAAGGCAGTACTGCGGTTCCTGAGAAAACTGGGAATTAATTTCCCCAGTGATCTATTGGGCATATACCCAAAGGATGCATATTCTTACCCTGAAGGCATTAGCTCAACTATGTTCATAGCAGTATTATTGGTAATAGCAAGAACCTGGATATAATATAGATGCTGCTCAACTGAAAATGTATTGAAAATTGTGGTACATTTATACAATTGAGTATCACTCTGTAGAAAAAAAAAAGGTGTCATAATATTTACAGGCAAATGGATGGACTTTGACAGTATCCTCCTGAGTAAGGTAACACAGGCCCAGAAAGATAGACATGAGATGTCCTCTCTTAGAAGTGGATTCTAGGTATAAAGTAAAGAATGCCCAGGCTGTAAACCACAACCCCTCAACAGCTTGGGATCAGAAGATACTTAAGAGAGACAAACAAAAATCCCCCTGGGAATGGAAAATAGGGGTCTCCTGAGAAAATGGAGATTATAAGAAGTGGTGACCAAGGAGAGGTGGGAAGAAATCATGAGAAGAAATGGTTGAGTGAGAGGAGCAACAAAGAGAAAAAAAATGGATATCTTGATAGAGAGAGCCAGTGTGGCATTGGAAAGAGGTTGAGTGCTAGGGAAACCCCCAAGCAGCCATTGGATGTCCCTGTCTAAGACACCAACCAATAGTGGAGGTGGAGCCTAAACAGGACTTCTTCTAAAATCAAACGCATGATGATCACTTTAAGTGACTTTATAGAACCTTCATCCAGCAATGAACATAGCGGGTAGCAGAGATCCACAGCTAAGCACCAGGTTGAGTTCTAGTCCAGCTAAGGGAGAGATAGGAGAGTGTATATGAGCAAAGGTATTGGGAAACATCTCATTAGCCTGTGGTTTTCCCTTAATTTCCATGATAAGAATATTCTTATTCTCCATCATTTTGCTTTGCTCTCTCATTGTCTCTTAATTTTCTTCTTCTTCAAGAAATCATCTTGAAAATAATTCTTTGCTTCATTTCTCAAGACATGTTTCTATAAGCTTACTGCAATACTGCATATTGTGAACCTGAAATTTATCATGTATTTATTAGGATAGTCAACAATGTTAAATCAGAAAGAAAATTTGGGTGTTGATTGGAAAATATATACTTAATCTTTGCCTATATAAACTACAAAGTATAATATAAATCAAATGTTACTGTGATATGAGACCAATTTTATTAATAAATAAGAATTGTTTTGTTTAAAACAATACTGAGGAGCTTAATTAGAAAGATAAAATTTGACTCTATTTTAGAAATTATGACAAACTCTATATAACTATATGATTGAAAATAAAATATAATAAAATACTAATGGGTAGCTATAGTCAAGAAGGCTAAATGAGAACCTGGTGGTAGTTAAGGAGCCTTCTGATAATACATGATCAATGCTTTCACTGATCTTGGTGAGTATTTACTTAGCTACTCCAAGAGATAGAACATTGTCAGTAACACTAACACTACTGCTATATCATATATTCAAACATTTGTCACAGCTAAGAAATATTTTGATGAGATGAGCAAGATGAGATATAGTTGTAATCTTAGAACTTCTTAATAGTTTGTCTCATAAAATAATACTTAATCATGTTTTAAATAACAAAAATGTCAATTATATGAAATAATGTAGTATTTTTCTAGCTAATTTTATGGCACATTAGTTTTAGATTCCTGTGTCTCTAGGGTTCAATTAGACCAGATGCTTTGGATTTTGTTCTTAAGTACAAAGTAATCTTTGTTTAGCAACATTTAAGCAATTTTTTCAAATAACTATTGTTCAGCTTTTCCAACTGTATATGTTAGGAAATAAAAAATATCTTCATTATCATTGCAGATTATTTTAATATAAAAAATGAGTATTATATTTCTAAATAAAATTATTATTCCTTGGTATTGTACAACCAAAATAACAATTTTGAGAAAAATTGTAATTCCTTATTTTCAAATAATCATTTTTATTCTTTTTACTGAATTATAGATGCAATATAATATATTTTGTTTATGAATAGTGGATTTTTCCAACTTCTCTTAGCTTCTTCTTACTTCCTTGCCTACCCAAATATATCTACATGTAATTAATCAACATCTACTTATTCATACATACTTAATATACATTATACACACACATATATGTGTGTATATATAAATACTGCTATACACAGAATAAGGTAATAAATTTAATATATAATCAGGGCTATAGAAATAGCAGTAAGGGTTGTCCCAAGTCTGATGATTGACATTTGATCCCTGAATTTCATAAGTTTGAAGAAGAGAATCAACTCATACAAGGAATTCTCTTACCTTCACACAAACCAGAGCAGGTTTGTGAATGCACACGGACCAACACATACAATCAGCACATACATAAACACACACACACACACACACAAACACACAATAAATCAAATACATAAGTAAATAAAATAATGGAAAAATGTAACTGGTGATGCAATGTATGATTTTATGAGTGGGTTTCCACCTCCAGAACTCAAATACTCATTTTATTCAGCCTCTAGTCTAGCTTATAATTCAGGCCCTCTAATAAATACAAGGATAAAATTCTTGTATTTATTTTTTGTCATAGGCATCATTGAAATCACAGCTCAGCTTTTTCTCCTTTTATTTACTGATATACAAATTGTCAGGCTTGATTGTAAGACCAACTTAGTGCGACAAAAAAAATTTAAAAGCAGAAATTCTAAGTTCTAACACAATAGACTCTTCAAAAGTTTCCTATTTAATCAATGACTTCCTATTAAGAGCTTTTCTCAGTGTCTAAATAGCATGTATATATTTAAAAAGGCAAGTATGTGCTCTCAATAAAACATGACCATTTTAATGTTCAATAATCCAGTACTTCTACAGTGTTATTTGTGTTTAACAGTCCAGTGGGATTTGTTCTGCCACATTATTCTTGGATGTAATAAGTATCTCAATTACATGTGAAATGTTACACTGCATTACGATGAAAGACTAATCAATAAATGGCCAGTTTGTTCAATATTTTGAAGACTTTGCAAAATGGGAGGTCATGCCTTATGAGAATACAATTGCAAAAGTATCATCAAGTGACTGTTGAGATTTGACAGTAATTAGAGTCTTGCTTCTACTTATTTATGGTATTTAACTTGGTTACTACCTGATATGAAATTTAATACTGAAACTTTATCCATTAAAATACTTTTTTGGCAACACAATTTCTAACTAAAATGTAAGTTCAGCAGCTTATTTTATTCATCTATGAAGTGGAATCTTTTTATTATTTTCTAGACATGAAAGTACACATAAAATGGATTGTCAGATTTCTCATATGTTTGAACAATGTACTGGTGCAGAATGCCAGAATTTGTATGCTAGTGGATGCAAAGTTATAATGAGCTGTGAAGTTTAAAACACATGATATAAATAAATTAATAAATTATGTGATTTATTTTTTCACAGTGACTCATATTTTCTATGATATAATTCAAAATTTGAAAAAAAAATGAAAACAGAAAAGTTAAATTACTGGTTTAACATCATTTAACTCTGGTTTGAACACAGGTTTACTGGTAAGTTATTCTCCATGTAAACGTATGTGGGGGTTTTGCTTTAAAAATCATATTGTTAGTTGTCTAGTAATTGATTCAAAAATTAATAATCTTATGAGCTACACTATGCAGATATTAATTAAAATATAAAAATTTGAAAATTTTATACATTTTTTAAAATATGACAAGAAAATTTTGGAGTTTAGTGTTATTTCATTGATATTTTGCATGTTAGATATCTCAGTGATACGAAAAACTGTGGCTAAAATTAGTGATGAGCAATAGAACTTGATATACCCTGGTAGAAACATATAGCTTTGTTCCGTTAACAGGCAGAATACATCAAGTCTGCCAGAACTGAAAGAGTAGATAGGGTTGACATTACAGAATTCATCTGAATAGAGATTATGTATAGTCTCTAACTTTCTATATTATGATATTTTAAATTTTCCTCCCACAAACAATAAGAAAACAAATACATTCAGAGAAATTTACATTGCAATCTGGTATATAAAAGATAATAAATCCAATTCCATTAAAACTTGACCATATAGTGTACTGCTTGCTGCTTTGTCTCCAAAGAAGGTAGAATAAAGTACTTGCCCAGGGGAAAAATCCAGCGGCAGTCTTGACTCAGATTGCTAGCAGGAGGATTCTCCAAATTCTTAGTGCAATGAGTTGTCTGTTACAGAGACTTAATATGCTTTTTCCTGTTGATACTTGGTCCAATAGCCCACCCATTCATTGAAATGCTTACAGTACTAGAAAAAAAATTGTCATACCTGGAGACATTTTTGTTTTGTGTCTTTTTTTTCTTTTTTTATTTATGAGAATGAATGTTCCATATTTCTGAGAAATATAAATATTCATATTCATAGAAACTGAATAGTGGTTTCTGGGAAAATATATTCTAACTTTGCATCTTCCATAAGTCTAAAAGCATTACAAATTAAATATTTCAGACTGGCTTCATTTAGTTTTGACTACTTGCATTATCTGTCATTCATCAAATTTCTCAATTCTAGAATAGTAGCAACTCAGATAAATCCATAATAGAAAAAGCAATTGCACTGCCTTTAATGGGGAGCCAGACTGATAGAAAGTAATAAAATGTGATCTGAAAATAGATGTCTTCACTCCTCTACTAGACTAAGGCTCTCATATTAAAGAATAAATCAACATGCAAGGGATAATGCTATAGTCGAATGAAGACCTGAAAGAAAGTACATTTTCCTTATACTGGCAGCAATTGAAAGAAAGTAAGAGAGAGAAGTGGAGTTCAAAATCACACTGTATATTAGTAAAATGAGACCTCTATCATCAAGATGTAAGTTTTCTATTAACCAATATTCAGAAATTTATTACTAAGAGTATCTCAACCAAGTTGGAAATAATTATGATTTTATTAATCTTTTATATAAAGAAAAGCTAGACTAAACTGTAAAAATATATTAGAAAATAATTTTACTATGAATGATTAAGCATTCTGTAACACACACATACAAGCAAATCAATACAACTTTATACTCTCACACAAATATACTCAAATTTTAAAATACTTTGAATTTACCTAATAATTTTATGTACAGTAGTACTGAAATAATGTTTCCAGGGTAAAATACTAGGGGAAAATATTAGACTTTCAGAAGTGACATACATACTGTTTGCAAACACATTTTTAGTGCTATATAGCAGAAGAAAGTACATTATAGAAAGAATGTCCAAGAGCAGATAGAGATGAGCAGACAAATAAGATGCAGAGGACTTAGAATTTATTTTAAAACTATCCATATGAAAGTAAAAAGAATTGAGAATGGAAGCTTTAGAACTGTCTGAACATAAGGCATCAAAGACATGAGAAGAACAAGAAAAACACAGGAATGGGGGCAGAAAAAGCACTCAGCACAGATTTGAACACGCCCAGAACAGACACTTCTATTCCACTTCATCTTATTTGAGAAAATATTTCTCAATTATTTCCGTGTGCTAAACCAAATTTGAACTCAGACATCCAGCTGTCTATGCTTCCCCAGGGCTAGGATTAAAGGTGTCTACCCACACACCAGGCTAATTCTTCTTATACTTAATTGGACATTTGGCTCCATTTCAATTTGTGTGTGTGTGTGTGTGTGTGTGTGTGTGTGTGTGTGTGTGTGTGTGTGTGTGTGCGCGCGCCCAGGGAGGGGATGGGGAGCTGTGGAGAAGAGAGAATGAACTGATGTGTTGGGAGGGGGAAAGGACATTGTATAAGGATATACAAGGTTAGAAAGTGTGACTTGTTAATAATAATAATAATAATAATAATAATAATAATAATAATAACAATGGGACAGTGGGACCGTGGGACCTTGGGACCACCTTCCACCTGCCCAGGGTAGGTGGGGCGGGTGGGATGGGGAGTTGTGGAGAAGAGAGATTGACCTGATGTGTTGGGAGGGGGAAAGGACCTTGAATAAGGATATACAGGATAGAAAGTGTGACTTCTTTGTTCATGATAATAATAAAAACATGTAAAAAAAAAAAAAGACAAAAAACAAAGAAAATTTGTTTAAAAAAAAAAAAAAAAAAGATGAAAAAAGTGGCAGACATGGAGTTCCAAAAACTTAACAGGCTCTTGGCAAACACTTGAGCCTTTTTATTCACTTATCTTGTAGTTTAGTTAGAATACATATAACTAGAGGGTTGAAATCAGAGGCATTCTTCATCACTTACACTCTGGTCTCACTGGAGTATTAGTCTAAATGTTTTCTTCTATATTTGTATCCATATAACTTTAATTACCTTACAAGCTTTCTCTAAAATATTTTAAAACTCATTTGAACCTGAACCTAAGTTTTTGAAATGGTGTGGAACAAAAAAAAAAAAAAAAAAGAGATGTGCTTCTACTGCCATCTTTAGTTTAGCATAGCTATCACTGATGGGCAGCTTGCAAATAGTAGGATAGGTTTCCTATGTCGTGACAAAGTTCCCTGATTCCTATTCTGGACATCTTCCCGCTTCATGTGGCTTTTCTTTAATCACAGGCCACTAGTAACAATATATAAAAGACTTTTCACTTTTTATGTTCAAAATATTCATAAAATTATTTTGAGTAATATTTATTAGATAATTTACAAAATTTCCTAAAATTTAAGGAGTATTTATATTTTCCTTTTTGTTAGAAAACTGTTTTGAGGCCTGATCATAAGTCACAGAAATAAAGTAAAATAAAATGAACATAAAGCCAATTGAGTATTCTAAAGTTGTTATTTAATCCTTCATTAATTTGCCATACTTATTTGTTCCTTTCCTTTTTTATTATGAATAAAGTCTCACTTTTTAATCCATGTATCCTCCTGTTCATACTCCCTTCCCCCTTCTGCCCCTCCCAGTCACTCTCTCTTCTCCACATCTCTTTATCTCCTCTCCAGCAAGGGCAGGAGGTTCCAAGGTCCCAATGTGGCTCTACTTTATTTTATTGTGTTCCAAAGACTTTAACATTTCTTTCTTTCCTTCTTTTTGTTTCTTTCTTGCTTTGTTTAATTTTTTATTTTTGTTTTCTGGATTATTTTTTGATTGTTTACTTTGGGACACATCTAGGGATTAAAGCCAAACACCGTTTTAGGCAAGTATTCACTGAATTGAATCCCAACCATATCAATAAACATTTAAAAAGAAATATTGTTTTTCTAAATATTCCCTTCCAGTTAAATATTGATGTCACTCATGTCTTTTGCTTTATATTGATTTCAAAGACCAAGATATATATGGTGTCACATCTCTAGATACCCAGCACAAGAAACTGAGCCTTTTTTTTTTTTTCTTGTTTGTTTGTTTAGAGACCATTAGTGAGTGAGTACATCCCCTGCTTATCTCTCTGAGTTTGTGAGACTTCGCTCAGGAGGATATTCTCCAAATCCATCCATTTGCCTGTGAATTTTAGGATATCATTTTTTCTTACTGCTGCGTAGTATTCCATTGTGTAGATGTACCACAGTTTGTTAATC
>PVIH01031300.1:0-11021 GCA_004025045.1 Sigmodon hispidus | reverse complement strand
AAAAAAAAAAAAAAAAAAAAAAAAAAAAAAAAAAAAAAAAAAAAAAAAAAAAAAAAAAAAAAAAAAAAAAAAAAAAAAAAAAAAAAAAAAAAAAAAAAAAAAAAAAAAAAAAAAAAAAAAAAAAAACAAAAACAAAAAAAAAACCAAAAAACAAAAACATCTCATGTACTAGGTTAAATCCTGGTACCACTACCAGGGGCTCCACAAACTACCCAAGCCATACAAGTGATCTTCACATGCAGAGGGCATAGTTTAGTCCCATGCAAGTTCCCCAGCTGTCAGTGTAGAGCCAATGAGCTCCCAGTAGCTCAAATCAACTGTCTCTATGGGTTTCCCCATCATGATCTTGACCCATTTGCTGAAATAATCTCTCCTCAAATGTATTCCAGGACCTTGGCCCAGAGCTTAGCTGTGGATCTCTGCTTCTTCTTCTGCTTCCATCAGTTGCTAGATGAAGTTTCTCTGATAAAAATTAGGATGGTCATTGATTTGATTACAGGGGAAGGCAGTTCAGGGACCTTTACAAGAATGTTATTTTTTATAATCTATGTTATTTGAAGGATATTTCAAAGTGATTTTTATTATTAAATATAAACATTTTATATATAAAATAACTGCCTGCTATGATATATTATAATGTTGTAAGACTTTCAAGCAAGCATAAACATTTATAATTTAATGTTACATGTATGTATATGTTTTGAATTCAAAATTATTTTATAATGATAACTGTAAGATTTAGGTTTTTATAATCAGTATTTTGTAGGTGCTTTAGAAATCTTTTGGGCTGATGTAATTACAAAAAATACATATAATTTTGATGGAAAAAAGATATATTTTCTTTTTATTTTATCTGAGTTTTAAGTGAATTTTATACTGCTTTTAAATTATAAAATTAAAAGAAGTTGCCACATTGTGGTGAATAAAAGCAGACTGCAAGATTTGTAAATCAACTTATGCAAGTATATATTCAAGTCTATAGCTAATAAACTCAAAACAATTTAACCGAAGTTTTTGATATGCATATAACATAGAATATTTCTGAATACAAAAAAAACTGGATGTTCTAAAAAGTAAAGTAATTCATAATTTAGGGATTCTCTTGCACATTAGTTTGCCATTTTTTTCTTTGGTTAATACAGGGCAACAATAAGTATATAGTCATCTATAATTGAAAAGAAATGCCCAGGCTCCTTCCCCATCCCCTCAGGGCACAGTGAAATGTATACAAACAGGCTAAGATGTCTTCTATACCAGTTCTGCATGTGAAGGTTGTGGCTAAATAATACTCCAATATTAATACAAGAGGTATATTATCAGGGTCAATATTTATTCACACAACTTACAATATAAATCCAGGAAATGGAAAAAGGATCTAATTATCTGAAATGGAGCTGCCTTCTACGTAGTAGAGAAGCAGAGTGAGCCCTGTCCTCATGGTGCATCACCTTAAGCTATTTCTTGGCCACACTTTTCTGGCTACAGCTTCAAAGTTCATAGGTGAACCCCAAACCTGTGCTGGCCCAGAGATCATGCCCTCATGCCCTCAGGTCAGACAGGAACTGAATCCTACTACATCTTCAAAAATGGTATTTTCAAAAGCATTGACACCCATTGAAAAGACACTCTTCTTGATGTAGAACTTATTCTCTCAGGAAAATGTGTTTAGACATGGAGTCAGAGAAATTATTGAGGACACAATTTCAGCAAACCCACTGATACCAAATACGTAAATACCTTTTGATTCAGACTACTTCAGATAACAATGGCCCCATTGATTTTAATTGTTTTGAAGGTACTGGAAAGCAGAAAGCTTATTTGTAAAATATTATGCTAAAAGAACCTAGGAATTATATTGGAAGTTTACAAATCAAGATTGGGTGATTGTGAATAAGTTATTCATAGTTTAAGCAAGAAAAAGTTCTTAACAGGGAATATTAAGATTATAAATCAAAGATCAGTAAGCTTGAGGTCCTTTACATGTCTACAGAAATAACAAGAGGCCTACAACCATAGAGACTCCTGTGTGTGTCCAGTTGCATGGGCTATTGATTTTGCCATCTGCACATCTGCTCACAGTCATTTATGAATATAAAACATATAACCTTTTCTTCCAACAATCCTCCCTTTCTTACTAAAATTCTGTCTTCAGAATTTGTTTTCTAAAAATAGTCTTTTCAATCAGAGGGGGAAAATGCTTAAAATGTGCTGCATATCTTTCAGTTCAAAACTTAAAGTTTAACCTCCTTTGCTAAGCCTCTGTTTTCACCTGGCTTAAAATAAATTCTTTATACAGCACTTCTCTGTCTCTTTTTAAAATCCACTAAATAGAGAGAACAGATTACCGCACTTAGGTAAAGCAACATAAGCGAGAGGTGAAGTGGTTGCTTAGCAACCATACCTGTGAGTAATTAAGCATCTCTTGAGAATTGCTTGGTTAGGCTTTAAGTTCTTGGCCTTGTTACAAAGAGCTATATGAATTGGTCGGATTTTGTATAACTGTGGTATTAAAAATTATAGTGGTCAAGATAGTCATCTAGGTAAGTAGGTCTTATCACTACAATGTATCAATGAAGTTTATATTTCATTGCTCTCCTTGCAGTCAGCCTCAGGCACACCTTAAAGAAAAGTAGAGATGATTCTTGTTGTCTCACATGAATATCTACCTTCCCTCTGAGCAAATTCTAATTCAATTCTAATTTTTGACTCCCATAGCTATCACTCATATTATTAGGTTTTAGTTAAGCATTAAATATTCATAGAAGAAACTGGGTAAGTTATTCTACAACCATTGCAAGGCACCTGTGTACACAGACTATAGGCTTTAATGCTTAAGTTTAGAATGCTGGGAGCTAAGTCAATATTGATTTACATTGAAGAGGATTTGGTGAGAGGGATATGAAGGGGGATGATGTAATCATAATCTCCAAAACAAAATAATTCATTTAAAAAGACTTATCACTTGAAGCTAAAAAAGCATAGAAGCATTGGGAACATAAACTTGTTGTGACCCTTATATAATCATGATGTACTCTCAGGGAACATCTTTGGGAAGTTCCTTCCTTTAAAAGTAAGAAATTACTATCAGAGAGCTGACCACTAAAATAACTCATGACTATAAAGTTGTATTTTCATATTAAGAAGAACTAAAATACGTAACAGAACTACACAGGACTTAAGAAAACATGTGTGCTAAAATATCTTACAGTTATATTGAATTAAAATGTTAATGTAAACCAATAACCAATTATGTTATGCCAGTGATTTTATGTTAAAGAAAGTAATAAGATAAAGAGTAAAATGACCCAACAGCTCTTTAAATTGTTTAAAATGATTATAAGGGAGGTGTGGGTATCTGGAAATCTGATGAAAGATAATTAGGATTCAGGACATTTAAATGTTGTATTAAGGGACAGGAAGATTGCTTCATCAATAAACATTTCACTGTACAGACATGAAGATCTGAGTTCAGTCAGAGACTCATAGAAAAGCAATTGGCAAACCTCATTTAAATTCCCAAGATGGAAGACAGAGGATCACAGCCTCCTAGTTACCTAGGCTGTCACATGTGGTAGATCTAGGCTGATAAGTTACTGTCTAAAATAAAATAAAATATTAAAATACAGAACAAACAAGGTGGGAAATGTTTGAGGAATAACACAGGGGTTTCCTCTTGCCTCTAAACAATTCATATACACATATCCTCACGTCATGTACCTATATGACCACACAAATTTTCTGTTTTCCTTAGGAGGAACATATTACAACATTGTCAATATAGTGTCTATCTACAAAGAAACAATGAACTATTATCCACTTTAAACCTAAACTAAGACAATTACTTAACAAAAAATTACATATTTTATTCTGGATAGTGACTATTGAGCATAGTACTTTGCATATGCAAGACAAGGTATGTACCACTGAGATATATTTCTAGGCCTCAGACAATAATAAATGGAAATATACTTATTTATTTTTTAAAGTACAGTGATGCCTTACAGATTAAAAGGATAAACTCAATATTATAGTTTAAATTCTCTTCATTCAGCAAGCCCTGGTAGGCTTTGCTGAGCAAAAAGTGCTATGAAGATCACAAGAAGCAGAAAAGTTTGGAAATCACTAAAACACATCAGCATTTTTTGGAAACCCAACTGCTTCTGCATTGTCACTGTCACAAAAAGTTATGTTTCAGTGGAAATCACTACAACTTGATAGCAAATCGTTGTTTACAAGGAATTCCTGGTGATTAAGGAGGCATATATCCCTTTGGAGATAGTCTGAGGACACAGTAACTTCAGTTTTGCATTGTGAAGAAGTCATTATACTTATATATTCAAACACAAACAACATTAAAAACACTTCTGATAAGTCTTAAATTATCCCTTACTAATTTTATATAAAGACATATATATTCTGAAAATAAAATGAATTTTGATTTTATAGTTTTGGTAGTGAGCCAAGACTTAATGGCTGAATGTTGGATTTTTATTTTAAAGAATGGCAATAAAATTCGGGGAGACTGCTTGTAATTTAGAGTTCTTTGTTTCTGTCTGTACCTGTGAGAATGGTTAGTTTATGATGATTAAGCTTTTAAATTGTGACTTTGAATTTGATTAGAATTTAAAAATTTATAAATTGTCTTTGCTACACAAAAGGATATTTTTTGGTCAGTTCCTGAATCTGTGTTTCATTCACAATGCAGTAAGTTTAGATACTAAGAGTTAACTAGATATGAGTAATTTAGTAATCATCGACAATTTGCTATACATTGTACTATATTAACTATTTAATATAATACCTACTACCCAAAATAAAATTTTAATCAGTTACTGTAAGCAGCAGGACTATTTGTGCTGTATCATAACCAGCCTCCACTGTTTTTGCAGAGTGATTTTTTGAAGATTAACTGTATGCCAAGGAAGAGTCCATTTCATGGTATCATACATCCTATGGCTGCAGTCCTTTTCAGATGTTCCACAACACAGTTCCCTGGTACAAATAGATACAATAAATACAATTTTCTAACAAATGTATTTTAGTTTTGATATCTTTTTTGAACATAAGTTCTATGATATCTTAATTCACAGTGTCACCCATTAATGCACACTAACAAATAAACTATGGAATACAAATCAAGTCTGAGTTGCAAACAAGGAGAAAGTTGATTTTGCTGATGCTGGGATTTTATCTTTAGTAGAACTATTGTGTGAAGAAGTACCACTGACAAGAATCGATTGACTTCTAGAAATGATGGAGTCCTTATTGTCCAGCTGAGGAAATTCTATAGAACATTATTGTCAATCACTGTTACCACATATTTACCCCTTCTTCTTCATTTCCTTGCAGGTTTAATATCACAATGCTTTATTAAGGTGCTTGTGATGATGGTTGAACTTCATTATCAATTTGACTCAATTTAGAATCCCCTAGGTGATATACTTCCAGGCTTTCCTGGGAGATTGTTAGCTGAGATGATTAACCTGAGAGAATTGGCTTATCAAGAGAGCCATTGGCATCATGCCATGAGCTTGAGGCTCAGCCTGAATAAAAAGAAATGAGAGGCAAAGGAAAGGTCTAAGTGAGCACCAACATTCATTTCTGTTTCCTGATCACTTGAATCTGAGCAATCAACCTTACAATCTGGTTGCTACTCATAAGGGTTAGGCCCATGCTTATGCTTCCTCTACCATGGTGGAATCTGCTCAGACCATGAGCTAATATTTCTTCACTGATGTGGTTTTATATGTGATGACTGTTGGATATACAATGGTAGTAACAAGGCAACCACACTCTCCAGTGACCTCCATACCCCTTGTTTTTCTCTTCCATTTGAAGTCAGAAGCAGTTAGCTGTGTTCTATATTTGGGTTCCTTAATTTTCACATTCTAGTGATCAGATTGAAGTGGCTTTCTGGGAGAGATGCTGTTATTACTGCATAAATGTATGAGTTAAAGGAGAGAGTACCCAAAGATTCATAAATATTTGGCAGAAGAAATTCAGGCTGTTCACATATCTAAGAAATAATTAGACCATATCAGGAAAGTGGATTTTCATACAGCACATGAGATAATTCAAGGAGTTTGGCAATAAAGAGAGTGTTACTTCCTTATATGGACCAAAATAATCTGCAAGAAGGTGGAGCCTATTCAGTTTAAATGACTCATAAGCATGACCTCTTTACAGGCCTCCAGGCCCTGTAGCATTTTGGAAAGAGGATAGTTTATTTTACCACAAATATATTTGTATCCAAACTCAATTATTGGTAATTCTTAGTCACCCCAAATGAAAGACAAACTCTCTCTGTGGACAAAATTGCTTCACATTACTTACTTTGATCTGGTGACACCACTCACATGTTAGACCAAATTTCCTACATATTTGTATTTATTTTAACTTCAAGTTCTTGCATATATTTTTCCCTCTGCCAGAAATACCATATTCTCCCATGTCTACTCCTTATGTTATTTTCAAGGGAAGAGAAGGAGAGGTAAAAACAAATCTCAAAACTGAGACAAATGTGCTTTTAATGTTCACACTCTCGCCATTGAAATGCTGTGCCTGCCCTGTTATCAAACCTTTCTTAACTATTATCCAAGTTATTGACCTCTATAAATAGTGTTGACAGAACACTGATGTCAATGAACATTTAGTACTGAATTTAGTAAATAGTGCAATAAAACCCAACTCGGATCCTTGCAGATAATCTTGTCATTTTTGTAGTGTGAAACTGCCAGCTTGGATTGAAAGTCTATTTATAGTCCTCCCACATTGAACTTGTCATCTTCCCTATAAACAACTTGGGAAATGAAGTACAGAGGATATTTTGATTTCTGATGTGCCACTTAGAGAAGCTCCTACCAACAGAAACTAAAAGTGGCCATGAACTAATTGAAATTCTCCAAATATGCAAGATGTATTTTCTTCCTTTCCTCCACTAATTTCCTGTGCTATTATTTTCTTGCCTCTGGCCCTTGGTTTCACTAAGTGCTACTATCTTTATAGTTTCCCATTCAGAAACACAATTCACACCTACAAAGCCTTCTATGACTTGAAAGTATAACTTTAATGGTTATTACAAGTATCCCAAAATATCTTATCAGACCATCTCTCTTATCCATATTTAATTGATGTAGAAATTGATTGAAAATATATTAATTTCCTCAAGATTATACTATTCAATATCCTTAGGAATGTAATAGTCTTCAAGGAGAAAAATTGTATGTTCACAAGCTTTCCCTTTTCTGTTCGAAGCAAAATGAATGAGGAAACAAAGAAATGCGGACAAAAAGTCAAATATCAGCTATGCTAATGAAAGTGAAGATCATAGGCACAGTTTACCTTCACAAGCAGTCAAATTTCTTCCTAGGAACTGCAGTGTTGGTAGGTAGACACCTATATGCAAGCATGACACCTAGGAAGCAGAGCAGAGCTCCACTAGTAAGGAGATTTAACTGAGTTAACTTACTGCCATGGTGTGAAAGATCAAAGGAGTGTGCCTGTTCACTTCAAAGAGATTACTGCCAACAGAGAAAAATAGATCTAAGCAAATTATACATGCCCAATTTGCTAGTGAAATATGATTACCTACCTCTCTTAGGGCAGGAGTACAGGACCAAACAGGATACAGAGTAATATAACATAAGCACCTTTACATATAAAAATAGAAGGGAGAAAGAAAATCCAGGAAAAAAAAAAACAACTGTACACAAACAATGGTAATTTTACATTCTGTTTCATACTACTCATTTCCACACTCCTTGTTATTTTCAGCTGATGACTTTGCTTCATACTTCATTGAGAAATATTAATAGCTAACACTTGCATTATAGTTGCTCAGGCTAGACACTGCTCTAAGAGCTTTACATGTATTGAGTCTTTTTAATGAAATGGAAGCAACCAGGCAGAAACTGCCTGTATTACATAGTGCCAAATCTACAAAACACATTCACTTCTTACTTGGGTGATCTTCTTTCTTTAACATTACAAGGGATAAAATGTTCTAGTTTTAAAACAGGATAAACCTACCATAACAAACTAATGCTTGTGTTTGTTTCAAAATGTGCCGTGGATTTTTTTAAAAGAACTTTGCTAATGCAATTATTTTATTTTTACTACTAAATCTTTAATAATCTTGTAAATATTTTTATAGCTGTACCATGGCTAATTATAAAGCCAATTTTGTCCAATATGTTTTAAAAATTATTTTTAGTGGAAATAAGCATTTTGTGTATTTTCTGTGTGTTAGTTGCTTTTAGTTTGCATATATTAGAATAATTAGAGTGAGCTTATTAACATAGGTATTACATCACACGCCTTTATTTTTCATTGAGAATATTTAACATCTACTTAGCAGTTTTGAAGGATAGATTATACTCTAGGCCTCACAATTTATTACAAATTTATATTGCTATCTGAGATTATGTATCTTTTTTACCAGCATTCCCTATTCCCTGTTAAGGATTAATCTGCCTAAAATTCTCATGACAGTGAAATCATGCAAGTTCTGCTTCTCTGTGCTTGGATTATACCTCTTAGCATAGTTAATGTACTGCTATCCATGTAACATAAACAGCACGATGGCTTTTCATATACGTTTTAAAGTTTTGGTGATAAGTTTGTTTTCATTCCTTCAACTTCAATAGTTAATGAAACTATTTCTGACATGACCTGCACCTTTCACGGGATGACTTTGTTTGGGCTAATTTTCCTTAGTTTGCTTTTCTCAATTTTTAATTAATTCATTAGTGTGAGAGAGAGCACATATTTCTGTGTACTCTGTGTGTTGAAGAGGCAGAAGGTGTTGGATTACCTAGAACTAGAATTAGGAGTTAAAGATGTTTATGAGCTGCTCTGCAGATGTTGTGCATTAAATTTGGGTCTTTTGGAAGTATAGCTAGTGCTCTTAACCCTTGAACTATCTTTCTAAGTACAAATATATAGCCTATGCTTGCCTCAAACTCATTATCCTCCTGCTATAATATTTATATATTTATTATAAAATAATATTTATTTTATTTTTATTTATATGTATGCATGTATGTCTCTCTATTTGTGCACATGCACATATGTATGAAGTCTAGAATATGATGTTAGAGTTCCTGGAGCTGAAGTTACAGGCTATTGTGTGTCACTCAGTGTGGGTACTGGTAACTATGGACTTCTCCAAGAGGACTGATGAGCCATCTCTCTAGTCCTTGGAATACTCATTAACATATCATTTGTATAAATTGTCTTTTCATCTTTCCTAAAGTACATTTCTTTGGTAATAGGTTATGCTAACATTGTAGCATTTTTTGTTTTGTTTTTCTTTCATTTGTTTTTATCTTTCCTCAAAGCTGAATGGTGGAATGCTCCAGAAAAGACATGTAGGTCCATTTCCCTCAAATGTTTTCTATAAATCTTAATGTACAAACTGGGTGAGATAATGTACCTGTAAATCTACTTTTGCCTGAATTTGCTTTTGTTGATTCCATGAGGAAAATTCATGCATCATTTAGCCAAAGCTATACAATGAGACCTAATCATAAAACAAAACTAGAATGTTAGTGTGTTTCTGTACCCCAACTCTAGAGACAGAAACAATATGAACCATAGAGTTTGCTGGCTAGTCTGTCTGACTGAATCTTTAAGTTTCCAAATGTTAGATGAGACACAAATATAAGGTCCACAAACATAAGACTAAGGCTACTTTTTAGTTATATGTAACAAATCTCAACATATGTAACCAATATTATACTTTATCATACCAATAATAACCAAAGTCTAGAGATATTGATAAAACCCTGATCAAGGTATTTAAAATTTGACAATGTGCCACAGTATGCTGTATCCATTGATTCTTTGTTGCTCTAATGAAACACTATGACTAAGACATGTAATAAGAGAAAAAATTTATTTAAGCTTGCAATTCCAGAGGATTAGCATGTCCCCGTGGTGGTTGGGGCAGCATGGAAGCAGACATTGTGGCTGAAGTGGAAAGCTAAAAACTCATATCAATTACCCAAGGACTTCAGTTGAGACAGTTTATAAAAGCACTTGTGAAAGCCTAACTCAGGTTAACTCCCAACTCAGAGTGATAAATTATACACATATACCCCACCACCTCTGACATACAGTACTTTAAGAAGCTCTCTTCTTCTAGAGTATAGCAATGAGGGAGTAGACATCTTCTCATGAGCTTTCCATGACTTGAAACATGTAATTATATGAGAAATTTTCCATTAAGCATTAAGTGCATTGTATTAGCAGTTGAATATAAGACCACATACTCAAAAAAAGAAAAAGAAAAGCATTGTACAAAGCCTACTTTGTCAGTTGCATAGGAGACATTGTACAGACAATATCTGAAATAAATTTTATATTTCAAAAAACCATCTAAGATACTTATTCTGCTTGCTAGATGTCTAGTTAATATGTTGAAATGTCATAGATCATTCATTCCATCTTTAGTTGAATATTGTCAATTAAATGTACCTCACCAGCTTCAGAACTTGATTGGTTTGTGTCCCAGATGTGTCCAGGGACAGCATTAGTTTTATGTCATTCAGAGCTATCTATAGTGATAGAATTAGGGGCAATTACATTTTCTTAATGAGATTTCTCCTAAGAGAGCTAAGCAGAACATTCGTGCTGAGAAACAAACTAAACGGTTTAACTTGAACTCTTTTTGTTAAAGTAACCCTGAGAAAATGTCATTCTTACATCTGCAAAATTAAAAACTTTGCCTAAAACTATCTCTTTTCTAAGACTGATTTTTAAATATTAAAAAGATTTTATCAGGGACCTGTGCTCTCTGCGGCGTCCCAGCGCACTCTGGAGAAGGGGCAGCTGAACTCTGCACCTGGCCACACCCGCAGCCCCTGCTGCTGCTCAGGGAATCTACTAAGAGCCCTACTGCGACCCTGAACTGAGTGAACTGAGCAAACCAACTGCAGGGGTCTATGAGGGGCGGATTCGAACCCTGACCAGAGGTGAGGAGGGCTCGGCGGGCCTCAGCGCCTGTATCCTGGCCTGGGAGG
>PVIH01031299.1:0-11023 GCA_004025045.1 Sigmodon hispidus | reverse complement strand
GCAAGGAGTCCTAAGGTGGGTCAGTTCAGTCTGGCATATCCAGTTGAGGTAGGTCCTAGTCCCTCGTCCCAGTATCAAGGCTGAGTTAGGTGTTCCTCTATAAAGAATGGGCTCCAAGATATCAGTTCATTCACCACGAACATATTCTGATCCTACTCCATGGGACTCCACAAACTACTCATGCCATTTGACTGTTGTCTACATTTGAAGGGTTTGGTTCCTTTCCATGAAGGTTCGTCAGTGATTGTTTCAGAGTCAGTGAGCTCCCAATAGCTCAGGTCAGTCATCTCTGTGGGTCTCCTCCTCATGCTATCCTGATCCCTTTGTTATACTCTCTCTCTTCTCCCCTCTCTCTCTTCAGCTGAACTGGGAGCTCAACCTGGTACTTAGCTCTGGATCTCTGCTTCTGCCTCCGTCCATTGCTGGATTAAGATTCTATAATGAAAATTAGTGTGGTCATTCATTTCACTATAGGGGAAATCCTGTTTAGGCACCTTCTCCACTATTGCTTGGAGTCCTAGCCAGGGGCATCTTGTGGGTTCTTGGAGGTTTCTTTAGCAGTAGGTTTCTCTCTAAGCCCACAGTGGCTCCCTCTATCAAGACAGCCATTTCTTTGTTCTCCCTCTCTGTTCTTCCTCTCACTCAACCATCCCCTTCAGTGGTAGAATGCTTCTGCAGGAAGTCCTGGGTTCTGCCTCTTGCAAGCATATACACATACAACTTTAAATGATCAAGGTTCAAAGTGTAGCTTACTGATGGAAAGCATCCTCCTTTCTAGGATGTCAAAGCTTTTCCCTTGCAGCCTGTAAAATGTACTCCTCCCTTTGTAATCGCCATCATTTCCACCAAGTGACATTAATCACAGTAATAGCTTTGATTTTATCTACAAGCACCACTTCTGAGTTGATAGCTCCTGACTCCTCCGTGCGTTGAAATGATGGCTCCAAATGTCTGTCGCCCATGATAGCCAACAAGGGCCTCTGCTTTGAGGAAAGCTAATAAGCACTCTTCTTTTAGACATCTCATTTTACTGGTTGTGGTTCTTCTCTCATCCCTTCATCTCCATGTGCCCTGTGCCACTTTCTAGCCCTAAATAAAAGGTACCACTTCTCCTGTACCTCCCTCCAGTGGAAGATATTTATTTATGCTCTGTATATCATAGAATCATGTCCAGGGAGAAGCTGCCATTCTCCTACTTCATCATTGCCTCTGCTATGCAACAATCCTTTCAACATTGCTTCTGTGAGTCCCATGCTACCTCTCATCAGCTCTTCATGGAAACTGTCAAACAACCTACCAGCCAGTCTGTCACTGAACATGTCACCAGTCTCACAGTCTCCTTGCCAGAATATTGCAAATCACTCTATAGACCAGGTTGGCCTCAAACTCAGGAAGATCCACCTGCCTCTGCCTCCACAGTGCTGGCATTAAAGGTGTACATCAGCAGGTGTGGTTGGTTTTTAATTAGTTAATTATTATTGTGTACATACGTACATGATACAGGGTGGGCGTGGGTGCCAGAGTGTGCATGCGGAGCTCTGAGAACAGCTTGTGAAGTTAACTCTCTTCTTTCCACGTTCTTGTGGGTTCTGGAGTTGAAATGCAGATCACCAGGCTCACGCAGCTCACCGTCTCCCCACTGAGCCATCTCCCTGGCCTTTCCTGCAGTGTTTTTATGAGTAGAAATCCATCTTGAGAACCCAACCAGGTGGAACAGTCTAAAACAGCAGCGACTGAACAGCAGTCGATGACATAAGTCTCTGGTTTCCTGCTCAGTTTTTAACATATACCAACTGTACTAATAAAACCACTAATTGGGTTTGAGGGGAAAAAAAAAAATCTCGCTCTGTAGCCCAAACTATCCTGGAACTTGCTGTTAGCCAAGGCTGGTTTCAAACTCTCGGCGATCCTCCCATTTCAGCCCCTCAAGTGTCAGGATTAGACGCATGTGCCAGCACTCCCAGCTGGGGCTTCAAACATGCCAGGCAAGCATTCTAGAACTTGAGCTGTATATGCAAATCCTAAAATTACTGTAACAGTTTAATATAAATCATTCATGTACCAAGTTGTGATGCTGATAGCCACTGTAAAAGATTGTTTGGGGATTTGGTTTGGTTTGGGAGACAAGAGTAGCACTCTGTAGTCCAAGCTAGCCTAGAACTCAAGGCTTCGACCTGCCGAGTATCGGCATTGCAGGCCTGAGTCACCCACCATGCCTCATTAGGATTGTTCAGAGATAGATTTATTTCTTTTAATTTTTATTGTATTTTTGTCTGGGTTTTCTTTTCCTTTTGTGGTTTCTGAAGCATGGACTCATATAGCCCAGGCTGCTTGTGAACTTCCTATGTAGCCAAGGTTGACTTTGAACTCCTGATCCTGCCTCTACCTTCCAACTGCTGGGATTCCAAGTGTGCATCACCACACCTGGTTTATGCAGTGCTAGGTCTTGAACCCAGAGCTTCATACATGGTAGGCAAAGTACTCTCTACTAACTGAACTACATTTCTATCCCCCTCTGGTTTTTAAAAGAAAAGGTCTTGTACTTTAGCCCAGGTTTCCCTTGAACTCTCAGAAATACTCCTGCCTCAGCATCTCGACTGCTGTGAGCTAGTATTCATGACTTGTTGGGACATTTAAATGAGATAATTCCTTTAAGCAAATAGCTCGTATTAGATGATTAGTAAATGGTAAAGATAGGAGGCCACTGTAAACTCTTCTGCACCTCCCATGTCTGACCACCAGGTGTCAGCCTCCCACAGCTAAACCCTTCTAGGCTAGGGTGGCCTAGTTGATGGTCCTGTCCAGCACCAAAGAAAAAGTACAAGGATACATTTGCTTCTCACCTGCTCCTGGTCCCAACTACTTTGGTGGAGAAATCTCACAGGACAGATTCTGAATGGGGACCCTCCTATTTACACAGCAAGTCCTATTTAAAACTTCTAACTAGACATCATAATGTGGAAATGATGAAGATAAGGTCAGGAAGGAGAAACAAACATTCAAAGCAGAGACGAAAAGCCAGGCAGACTTAGGAAAAGGCCAAGGTGAGAATGAAATATATGGGTGAAAGAATAGGCAGCGAGAGAAGGAAAGATAAAGCCTTTTTTACTCAGTCACCTCTCAGGCTCAAAGCTTTATTGTAGTCCTTTCATTTAAGCCACGGGCAACCTGAAAGCCCCACCTCCCAGCCCCTGGCCACATATCAAATCCTCTTTTAATCTCTTTAATCCCCACTGGTTCTCTAGCTGGCATTTTCTCAGAGAGGAGCATTAGAGTCCCTAGGAAAGAAGTCATCATTCTTTTTGAGTCCGTGTAATTTCTGCTTAGTATCTGAGCTGCCATGTTTTTCTAATTCCCCAATTCTCCCCACTAGAAACTATATTTTCATTTTTGAAAGACATCTTTTTTCTTCTTACAAGAGCTTCTTTGACTTTGCAGCTAATTTGTGTATTTGATTTCCCACATACCTAGTATTTTTTTTTTCTTGTAACATTGGCATGCAGTTTTTTCCAGGCTTCCAACAGGATGTCTTATTTTTTTTAAATAATCCATGGGTTTCCTGTGGGTTACTGACTTTGTGAATGTTAGCCTTAATTTTTCCTAATGTCTTATAACATGAAGCATACCCAAACAGATATAGGCTTTGTTCAGACAGTATCCTGAAGGGGAACTGTTGCTTTAGTCTGCTCTTTCAGGACAGAAAGTGGCTGTAACCATTGGTAACGGCCAGTAACTGCTTAAGAGCTCTCCTCTTCACACAGGAAAGATCTTTCTTCAACATTTTCTTTTGGTACTGGGTACCCGGGGTGCCCAGGGTTCTCACATGCTAAGCACAGACTCTACCACTCAGCTACACTGCAGCGGAAAACCTAAGAAAATAAGGACTAACTGAGAAAAAGACACTATACTCCAGAAAGAACAATATAATACAAATGAAATCATCAGAATTCAAAGGCCAATGTTGTTAACTTCCCACTAATCCCATTTCTCTCCTGACAAATTGTGGCTGGAGGAAGCAAATCAATTTCTAGAACAACATAGAGACACTAAGATTTAACAGGCAGAAAATAAGACCTTGTATTTTCTGCAAATCATGCTCAATCAAGGGAAGTCTGCATCCTTCCATCCATTCAAGGCTGCAGCTGCCATGGCTATCTATTGTCAATAAATAAATGGGTTTGCTGTGGGCTTAGCTCTAAATGGCATTTTATAGCATCCCCTCTAAGGCTCAGAGAACATTAAGGAAAAGAGGACAGGAAGCATGTAACAGCTGGAACATAAGGTGAGGGGTAGAAAATGCCATTCTCTAGACAACTTAGACAACAACTACCTGCTGCTAGGTGCGTATAAGACAAGCCCTACCAGCAAGTCAAGGGGTGGGAGTCACAAGAGCCTACTATTTAACTCAGAAATCTTCCAGCACCTTTAACTGTGTGCCTACTGCCGAGTCCACCAGACTCAAAGAGATAGCTCAGTCCCTAGTCACACAGATAGGCTTGCTTAGTCCTAGTGGATCACAAACAAATAGTTGGGAATGATCAGAGAACTTCTGGGGGAGGTCGGAAGGTGAAAGTGGTCAGTGTGCACTGTGTACGTGTGCAAAACTGCCCAAGAAATTCACTTTTTTTTTCCAAGACAGGGTTTCTCTGCACAGCTCTAGGTGTCCTCTGTCCCCCACAAGACTGACATGAGCCAGTTTCTTTTAGCTTCCCAGGTTCTGATGAGAAATGGCTGTTGTTGCCTTGTCTCTACAGAATTCAAAACTGCTTCCATGTAGCATATGTACATTCATAAAATAAAAAGGGGTTGAAGTGTTTTGGGTTTTTGTTTTGTTTTGTTTTTGAGACAGGGTTTGTCTGTGTAGCCTTGGCTGTGATGGAACTTGCTCTGTAGACCAGGTTGGCCTCAAACTCACAGAGATCCACCTGACTCTGCCTTCAGAGTGTTGGGATTAAAGGCATGTGTCACCATCACCTGGCTAAAATAATTTTATACAACTACAAACTAGAAATTTGTGTAAATGGATACTTCATAGAATGTAAAGTCACAGAATACAATCTCCCTAAAGACAGGCTAAAATGGCTTCCTCCAAAGAAAGGTGTCTCATAATTCATTCTGCCATCATCTGGCCCCTTCCACTTCAGTGTAGTCCTCTTTAGTATGGGAGACAGGGGTCATAGGGAGATGGCATTAGGTTGACTCTATATAAAACTAGAAATGACTTGCATATTTGTAGACATTAATATAATAAAAGGCTTGGCTTTACCTTGTCTCATGTGTGAACTTTACAAAGCTTTATGGCTTCTATATAACTAGGTGTTAATTGTGTCCAAGGCATGACTAATTGAGGGCAGAGTGTGATACTTTGACAAGCTCTGAGTCATCCTCCCTGATGGAGGCTGTTGCAATGTTCAAGTGAAGGTTCATTCATGACAAGTATTCCATGTTAGTGGAAAAATATAGAGTGACATGTACCCACCATTACTGCTGTCATACAAAATAGTTTTGTTGCTTTAAAAATTTTCTATGTTCTTCCTATTGGACCCTCTCACCAACTAATTCTTTCAGTCTCATACTCATTTCTCCTCTTCCACAACATCACACAGAGTCACACAGTATTTAATGCTTTCAGGCTGCCTTCTTTAACTTAATAAGCATTTCAAGTTCTGCAATGTCTTTTCCAGGGTTAGGTAGCATATTTAATTTTCAGGCTAAAAGAGTCCATTGTCTGGATTTTGTTTATTCATTTACACACTAAAGGGCGTTTTGGTTGCTACAAGTTTTGGCAGTTATAAAAAAACCCAGTATTTTACAATGCTGGGTATGGTGGTATCATTCTTTAGTCCCAGCACTATGGAGGTGGAAACAGAAGGAGCAGGATTTACAGTCATCTTTAGCTGGAGTTCAAGACAGTCTGGGATGTACATGATTATTTGTCTCAAATAAAAACAAAAGAGCACTGCTCTAAACATACATAGACAGGTTTTGTGCTGACATACTTTTTTCAGTTCATTTGGGTAACTATCAAAGACCATGATTGCTGAATTACATGGTAGGACAGTGTTTAGTTTTATAACAAATTGAAGTAGGCAAGCAGGAGAGATAGTTTAGTACCCTGGGATCTCCATTTGGTGTCGTTTATGCCCTCACTGGTCCTATAGCCCTTGGCAGCCCGAGTTCCTTCATCTGCATGTAGTATATAGCCACACCCCTATCCAAATAAGGTATCTAGTACCCTCAGAAGTCAACTCCAACTCCTGCAGCAGACAACATGCACTCCTGCCTCTCAACAATGGTATAAGATTTCTGCCCCTGGTACCAATCAAGTTTGGACAATTTCTATTCAAGTGTATTCTGAGTATAGCTAAGTATAGAGAATAGAAGGGTCAATATGGCCTGAAACTGGCTTTAGTTTCATGGAAAGCAAAACTGAGTCTTCTAGTAACATTTTAGGAGAATCCACTATTTACCATCTTATACCTGTGCATAATTGGGTGTGCATATAGTCAAAACAGGATGCATTTGGGGAAGGGACATACACAGTAGAGAAATGAATATATAGCCTACTCTATCACTCAAAATAGTCACCCAAACAATGTTCCTTGGTAATCAATTCTTCCTTCTCTTGAACCTCATAAAAGTCCTTAACAATAATTGGGGCCCTTGGATCTCCTCACTCATGTGGCCTGATGTCAACCTTTCTAAAATTTATTTTTCTTTTATGTGTGTGCGTTACCTGCATTTATATACATGCACCACACACATACAATGCCCTTGGAGGTCAGAATAGGGCATCAGATCCCCTGGAACTGGAGTTACCAGTTGTGCGCTACCTTGTGGGTGTTGGGAACCAAACCCTGGTCTTGTGCAAGAGCAGCAAATGTTCTTAACTACTGAGCCTTTTCAGAAATATCTCCCACCATATCAGTGTTGACAGTTGATATCTCTCTTTAATATGCATCATTGCTTTGCTCAAAACAAAATTGTATTGCTTCTTTTGCAAATCTTTTTGAGCCTTTATTACCCAATTCTTTGAATAAGAGGCCAAGAACCCAGAAATAGTTGGCCCAGATCCTTGACACAAGTAACAAAACTGCCAGCCTTCCGAGTCCCTGTACTAATCTGCATTCCCCTCAGTAGTGAAAGAAAGTCCATACTTGCTGGTATTTAATGTTGTCCATGCTCTGGATTTTGACCATTTTAAAATGGGGGCAGTCATATTTAAATGTTGTTTAAATTTGCACTAATATGAAGTGGAGTGTCTTTCCACCCTTATTTGGCATATGATCTCTCTTCCTTAGTTAGGTATCACTCAGGTTTTTGGTCCATTTTGAGTTGAGCTCATACTGCAAATTTTTTTTCATGTCTGTGTATTCTTTTTTATTTATTATGAATAAAGTCATATTTTTTAATTCATGTATATCCTTGTTCAAGCTCCCTCCCCCCTCCCAACCCTTCCAGTCACTCTCTGTTCTCCACATCTCTTTATCTCCTCCCCAGCAAGGGCAGGAGGGCCCAAGGTCCCAATATGGCTTAGTTCAGCATCCACTCCTGGGAGATCCACTTTCCTCACTCCAACATCAAGACTGGGTCAGGTGTTCCTCTGGAGGGAGTGGGATCCAAGGTGCCCGTCCAAGGTGTTTCAGATCCCAAGCTGTTCAGTGGTTCTGGTTTCCAGCTTGGACATGCTTCGCTTTTTGCTTTTTAGTTTAAAGTCCACTAATGAGTGAATAATCCCTTGCTTATCTTTCTTATCTTTATGATACCTCGTTCAGGAGGATATTCTCCAAAACCATCCATTTGCCTGCAAATTTTAGGATATAATTTTTTCTTACTGTTGAGTAGTACTCCATTGTGTAGATGTACCACAGTTTCTTAATCAGTTGAGGGGCATCTAGGTTGTCTCCAGGTTCTTGCTACTACGAATAATGCTGCTATGAACATAGTTGAGCTAATGCCTTTGGAGTGTAAATGTACATCTTTAGAGTATACGCCCAGAAGTAGTATTGCTGGTTCCTTGGGGAGATTGATTCCCAGTTTTCTGAGAAACTGCCATATTGCATTCCAGAGTGTCTGAACAAGCTTACACTTCCACCAACAATGGAGGAGTGTTCCCCTTGCTCTGCAACCTCTTCAGAATAGGCTGTCATCTGTCAGAATAGGCTGTCTTTTATCTTCATACTGCTAATTTTTAACATTTATTTTATTTTCCTTTTTATTTCTTGTTTGAGATAGAGTCTTACTATGTAGTTCTGGCTGGTCTGGAACTTAGAGAAAATCATCTGCCTTTGTCTCTGAGCCCATTGTATGTGTAAGTCTTTCTTTCTTTTTTTTTTTTTTAAAAAAAAAGACGTTATTTTTATTTTGTATGTATTGGGGTTTTGCCTGTGTGTACAACTGTGCAAAGGTGTCAGATCTTGGAATTATAGACAGTTGTTAGCTACCATGTGGATGCTGGGAATTGAACTCAGGTTCTGTGGAAAAACAGTCAGTGTGTGCTCTTAACCGCTGAGCCATCTCTCCAGCTCAAGTCTTTCTTTCCTCTCTATCTCACGTGCGTTTTATTATCTTGACACTGTTACAGAACAGGAGGGGTTTGTCTACTTTATTAAAGTACTAGGATTGAACTTAGGGCTCTGGAAATGTTAGACAAGCACCCTCATTTTTCCACCCTTTCTTTCTTTCTTTGTTTATTTCTTTATTTCTTTATTTATTTTGTTTCAAGACAGGGTCTCCCTAAGTTTTTCGAGCAGGTCCTGAAATTCTGATCCTCCTCTCTCAGCCTTCTAAGTAGCTGGAATTACAGCCCTATGATACCAGACCAAGTCAAAACAGACATTTTAGTTTTCAGTGAAATCTAGCTTTTCAATTAGATGGTTCATGGATTATTGCTTTCTAGCTAAAAAGTCAGTAGCAGGGCTAGAGAGATGGCTCAGCAGTTAAGAACACTGATTGTTCTTCCAGAAGGCCCAGATTTGATTCTGAGCACACACACTGCAGTTAGCTCACTATGATCTATTCCAAAGTGATCCAATGCTCTCTTTTTGCCTCTGTGGTCACTGCAGGCACATGGTGCACATACATGTGGGTGAACACCAACAAACATTAAAATAAAATGTCAACAGCATACCTTAGGGCCATCAAGATTTTCTCTCATTTTTATTTTTTAACAGATTACATAGGTCTATAATCTAGTTTCTAATATTTTTGTATGTAGATTATAGGAGGTTCTGATCAGCCAGATATGGGTGCTGGGAATGGAACTCAAGTCCTTTTCAAGAACAACAAGCTCTCTTAACACTTAGCAATTTCTATGGCCCCTAAAATTATTTCTTTTGCAGGAAATAGATACAACTACAGAATATAAGATGTGAATTAAGACAATCTCAGACAAATTTCATGTTTCCTATGATACATGATTCCTAGATTTTATATAGATACATAAAATCATCTATGTCTGAAAGTGAGTGTGTGTTAATGTGATATGTGAAAGTAAATACATCTGGGCAGATGGATGGATGGATAGATAGATAGATAGATAGATAGATTTCTGACCTTAAAAATTAAAAAAAAAAAAAACGTCAGAGCCATGAAAAGTGCACATATGTAAAAATAAAGAAATAAAAGTTTTAAACATTTTGGGCAGGAGTTTTGTTTAGGTTTTATGAGATAGGTTCTCACACAGTCCTAGCTCAGCTTCCAACTTGCTATGCAGCTGAGGATGTCCTTAAACTCCTTTAGCATATACCCACAATGTGATGCTATGACAAGTGTGTGACACCAGGAGCATCATGAAATATTCTAAAATTAATAAGCATACATGGAGAAAACCATGTTGCAATATATATTGCTGTACATTATTTCTTTGAGCATATGAAATTGTGGATTATATTCTGAGATGCAGTTTGTGACCCATAAAATCTGAACGCCGTTAGCTCCATAGACATTGCTAAACTACTCTCCATGACAGCTTCAGCATTACATTTCACTGTACCGTAAATGCTTTGTTCTGGTGGGTTTTGTTTCTGCCATTCCAATGATGTGAGCTGCTATCTTGCCACTTCTTCTTCCAATACTTTACTAAAAAAAAGCAGGCAAATGGATGAATTTGGAGGGTATCATCCTGAGTGAGGTAACACAGACCCAGAAAGATAGACATGGTATTTACTCACTCATAAGTGGATTTTAGACATCAAACAAAGAATATCCAGGCTGCAAACCACAACCTCCAAACAGCTAGGTTATAGAAAGAACTTAAGAGAGACATCCAGGGATCCCCCTGGGAAAGGGAAATAGAGAAGATCTCCTGAGTACATTGGAATCCTAACATGGAGTGAGCAAGGGGAGGTGGGAACAAATCATGAGAGAAGGGGATGGTTGAGTGAGAGGAAGAACAGAGAGGGAGAACAAAGAAATGGCTGTCTTGATAGAGGGAGCCACTGTGGGCTTAGAGAGAAACCTACTGCTAAAGAAACCTCCAAGAACCCACAAGATGCCCCTGGCTAGGACTCCAAGCAATAGTGGAGAAGGTGCCTAAACAGGATTTCCCCTATAGTGAAATGAATGACCACACTAATTTTCATTATAGAATCTTAATCCAGCAATGGACGGAGGCAGAAGCAGAGATCCAGAGCTAAGTACCAGGTTGAGCTCCCAGTTCAGCTGAAGAGAGAGAGGGGAGAAGAGAGAGAGTATAACAAAGGGATCAGGATAGCATGAGGAGGAGACCCACAGAGATGACTGACCTGAGCTATTGGGAGCTCACTGACTCTGAAACAATCACTGACGAACCTTCATGGAAAGGAACCAAACCCTTCAAATGTAGACAACAGTCAAATGGCATGAGTAGTTTGTGGAGTCCCATGGAGTAGGATCAGAATATGTTCGTGGTGAATGAACTGATATCTTGGAGCCCATTCTTTATAGAGGAACACCTAACTCAGCCTTGATACTGGGACGAGGGACTAGGACCTACCTCAACTGGATATGCCAGACTGAACTGACCCACCTTAGGACTCCTTGC
>PVIH01031298.1:0-11026 GCA_004025045.1 Sigmodon hispidus | reverse complement strand
AACTTTGAGATACCACCTAACACCTGTTAGATTGGCTAAGATAAAAGGCACAGATGACAGCCTATGCTGGAGAGGATGCGGAGCAAGGGGAACACTCCTCCATTGTTGGTGGGATTGTAAGCTTGTTCAGCCACTTTGGAATACAATATGGAGGTTTCTCAGAAAATTGAGAATCAATCTTCCCAAGGACCCAGCAATATCACTTCTGGGTGTATACCCTAAAGAGGCACATTCACACTCCAAAGGTATTAGCTCAACTATGTTCATAGCAGTAGGTATTAGCACAACTATGTTCATAGCAGCATTATTTGTAATAGCAAGAACCTGGAAACAACCTAGATGTCCCTCAACTGAAGAATGGATTAACAAACTGTGGTACATCTACACAGTGGAATACTACTCAGCAGTAAGAAAAAATGATATCCTAAAATTCACAGGCAAATGGATGGATTTGGAGAATATCCTCCTGAGCGAAGTATCACAAACTCAGAGAGATAAGCAGGGGATGTACTCACTCACTAGTGGTCTCTAAACAAATAAACAAGAAAAAAAGCCAAACATGTCCAAGAGCCAAACCACAACCACCGAACAGCTTGGGATCAGAAATACCCTGGACTGACCCTTCAAACCCCAGTCCAACTATAGGATCACTTGACTCAATCTTGAGGGAGGGAGGACAGAACTGGATTTGGCCAGGAGTGGAGACTGATCCAAGCATTATTGGGTCAGTGGGACCATAGGACTGTCTGCTCACTGCCCAGGGAGGGGATGGGGAGTTGCAGAGAAGGAAAATGACCAGGTGTGTTGGGAGGGGGAAGAGATCTTGAATAAGGATATACAGGGATGGAAAAAAAGAATTCAGAGGGAAAGCTGAACACAAAGAAAATATATGTTAGCAATCTTATTTGTTTTTCCACTCTTGATAAGCCATGCTTATGATTCTTATCCTCTGTATAGTTATTGTTAACTCTTCTGCATTTTAAATTTTTTTTACTGTTTTTTTTTGATACATACAAAATAAAGAAGGAAGAAAAACAAAGTGGAAAGCCGCATCTGTGTAGAAGAGAGAATGACCTGATGTGGTGGGAGGGGAAAGGGACCTTGAATGAGAGAGAATGAACTGATGTGTTGGGAGGGGGAAAGGACCTTGAATAAGGATATACACGGATAGAAAGTGTGACTTCTTTGTTCATAATAATAATAAAAAAATAAGTATAGAAAGGGTGACTTTTGTTCATAATAATAATAATAAAAAAACAAGTATAGAAAGTGTGACTTCTTTGTTCATAATAATAAAATTTTAAAAATGTGATTAACTAAGGAGATTTTTATCATCAGCAAATAGTATCAGAATTTTTAAAGTTGTGTATTAGTATTTTTCATGAAATATTAAATTTTACATAGTAGGAAAAAGTTTTAAGCTAAGAGTGAATCAAATTCCAACAGAAACAGAAAGAAGTTAATTTTCTCTAAACCTTGAATTTATAAGTAATCTAAGGCTAGGGAAAGGATTTGCCCCAAGAGTGTTATAAAATTGATGTGTATTAAGTCCATACTAGGTCATATTCTGTGACAAGTAGTTTGGAATAAATGAAAAGCAATAATTCTAGGTCAAGAAATTAAAGTTCTGTAATATCTAGCATACCACTTCAGAAGGCACATGTTAACATGTTAGTAAAAAATAAAAGCTGAAAATAATTTTGTTGTTTCTACGGTTGTTGAGGAACATGCTGTGGAAATATGTGCTGGTCCATGTAAATATTTGTCCCTCCTACTGGTTTAACTAAATGATGATTGGCTAGAAGGGAGACAGGAAATGTGGGTATGGTTCCTAGACTAAACAAACTCTGGGAACAGGAAGAGTCAGATAGAGACAACAGCAGATGCAAAGGAAAAAAGGTCAGGATGCTGCTCTGAGAAAACATACTAATCCACTTGGCTCATCATGGGTTACTTTAAGAGGTAAGAGTTAGTGAGCATACTAATTGCTTAGAATGTTTAAATTACCCTTTTTCATTTCCGACTCACAGTTGTCAGCCACTAGTGTATAGAAGTTAAACAGAAGGTATGTTATTAACTGTAGCATAAAACTATTTGGTTTATTTCCTATAGTGTGGATCTATCGATGTATCTCGTGAAACAGGAGTGCAGTAAAAGTTTATTATTGTGCAGTATGGGCATTTGTTAATTGCGTTGTCAAATTTATTAGAGAGTTATAGGATAGGTCTGTTACCTAGTGCCTTCTATTTCCTATTTTTTAATATTAAGTCTGTTATATTTTCCCCAAAATGATTTGTTAATTAAATATCAACACATTTTTAGATTAATATTAGGCATGGAGTTATGCTGAGCCTTTATTTGAAATATTCTTCCATTCCTAGGATTACTTTAAGTATAAATGAATAACATTTCTTTGTAGTTCTAATAATTAGCTATATTGTAATTGTCTGTTTTTATTTGTAATATTATCTGCTTCTGTGGACTATGACATAATATTAAGAATGGAATGAAAGAAGTGGCTCTTATTTCTCACTGACAACATCCTGTTGACCAGGCACTGTGATTTCTAATAAAGCCAGGCAAAAATAAGAAGCAATTATATTTCATTTGTTGTGTAGCTAATTGGCTGTTTGAAAGAACAAAGAAGGCTGGAGATTAAACTCCATGGAGAAGCATTTTGCTAGCTTACATGAGGCCTTGGGTTCAATCCCTAGCACAACAAAAAATAAAATAAACAAATATTAAATGCTGAAATTTTATCACAGTAGATAGAAATTATCACTAATATATTATGAACTTAAATGGTGTTTATTTCTGTTGACTCTTAATTTGGTCATTAAAAGAAGTGTTGGTATCTCCAAATATTATTAAAAAAAAGAAAGTACAAGTGACAATTGTGAAATATTAAGGAAATACATTGAAAAATTAAAAGAAAACAGAATGTATACCACATAGTAAATAATGAACAACATACACTTAACCCTGGACAAAATCATTTTTTGTAAAAATTCTTTAAAACAAGCTTCTCATAGGCATAAAAAGTTCATGTTAAAAAAGAGTTAAGAGTTAAGAATTGTGTTGAGCTTTTGATGAGAATTGCATTGAATCTGTACATGACACTTGCAATAATGTTCAACATCTTTAGCCATCAGAGAAATGCAAATTAAAACAACTTTGAGATACTACCTTAAACCTGTCAGAATGGCTAAGATCAAAAGCACAGATGATAGCCTATGCTGGAGAAGATGCAGAGCAAGGAGAATACTCCTCCATTATTGGTGGGAGTGTAAACTTGTTCAGTCACTTTGGAATGCAGTATGGAGGTTTCTTAGAAAACTGGGAATCAATCTCCCCAAGGATCCAGCAATACCAATTCTGGGTGTATACCCTAAAGATGCACAGTCGCACTCCAAAAGATTAGCTCAACTATGTCCATAGCAGCGTTATTTGTAATAGCAAGAACCTGGAAACAACCTAGATGCCCCTCAACTGAAGAGTGGATTAAGAAACTGTGGTACATTACACAATGGAGTACTACTCAGCAGTAAAAAGACTGATATCCTAAAATATGAAGGCAAAGGGATGGATTTGGAGAATATCCTCCTGAGCGACATCTCACAAACCCAGAAAAATAAGCAGGGAATGTACTCACTCATTAGTGGACATTAAGCAATAGCATTCTTATTTCATTGAAAGATGATGGGTGAATATAGTGATTTAAAACACACACACACACACACACACACACACACACACACACACACACACAAACCAAACCAAACCAAAACTTCTGATTTGACTGTGGAAGTGTTGCTTAGCAGAAATTTGTGGTGGCCATAGTGCATCCGTGGGCATTAGCTGTGATCTTCTCTGCTTTCTTCATCTGTAACTGAGCCTAACCTGGCTTGAGGAGCTTTAGATTTTATTTTTTATGTTTCATGTATTTTAGAGAAAAGAGTTTTATTACCGTATAATTTGTTTTCTTTTTTTTTCAGCTATCCTGGATGTTTTGCTTTTTTATATGAAGTTTGATATTGATTTTCAAAAAACAACAAAGAAAAAGAAAAAGTTAAGAGTTAGCTAGCTATATGCCTGAGCCATAAGTCAGTCAGCATGAAATTCATGTAAGCTTTTGTGTGATTATTTGGGACTAAGCAGCAACAGGGCTGTGAGTGGATCTGAACCTCAGAGCCAGACTGTAAAGTCTAGGCCAGAAACTTATTATTACAGCAACATGTTTTCTTACAGTCATAAAATAATTGCCTGAGAGTTTAGTGTGACCAGATAAACCCTGAAATAACACTTTTGTGCTTGAGATAGTTAAGAGTCCACTCAACTCATATAATATAAAGTTTATGTGATATATGATAGTGACAATTCCATTTTACTTTTTAAATGAGAGGGCAGTGGTCACCCTGATCATGATTCTCAGAAATATTTGTATAAATAGTTAAAATACATACACTGTAATAATGTTATGACAGACCAGCTCAAACAAGCAGCATAAATTAATATTTCATTTTCATGCACTGAAAGATCTTGAGGTAATGGGGAAAATAAATTCAATAAAAAGAAAGTCAAATACTTCCTTTAGAAAAATACAACTTACTTTGATTAGAGTTATTCTTATTACTATCATTTCAAGTAAATCATAGAAAATATCTTTCTGTATGTTCTCTCATATTTTAACTCCTATCCTATGTTTCTAACTTATGTTCTGGCTATCAATATCAAGTTTTAGCAATTAAATTCTCTGTCTCTATCTCTGCTCTCTCTCTCTCTCTCTCTCTCTCTCTCTCTCTCTCTCTCACACACACACACACACACACACACACACACACACACACACACACACACACACACACACACACACACTCACACACACAAACACTCACACACACAAACACACACATACACATGCACACACCCTTGTACCTAATACCTCATCATGATATACTTGGCATAACACATGTAATTTTTATTTTGTTTTATTATATATATATATATATGTGGTAATTTGGGGGAGCTATGTCAAGGGTATTGACTTGTCAACCTCATTATTCTTTGCTTCAGTGACTTCTTCCCAAATATTGATTATATTGCAAAGAGATCATATCTGATGTCCTTAGAATTTCCCTTTAACTATTAACTTTATATTACTTCAAAAATCAAATGTGCCCAGTTAATTAGTGTTTGTATTATTTATTGTTCAACGTCTAAGCTACATATTATACAGAGCACTGAAAGTACTGAATTGTAGTCCATACACACTTCATTTTCTTTGACAAGCAGTTTGTACATTATTATACTACATACCACATTTGTCACCCAATATATATTGTGATGTCAAGATACCTCAGACATATAAATGACTATTTAGTACTGAGGATAGTGGATGTCACCTTTATGATAGTCACATTTACCCATGAATAAATGGTTTGAGATAACAGTACCTCAAAGAAAGTTATAATGGCCTTAGAGAGTGATTCAAAGCGCTATGCCTCAATGGTGGTATTTTAAAAATATACTTAAATTTAATATTATTGATGAATTATAATAATCCTTACATAACCAAAAAAAAAACAGGCTTTGTATCTCTTCTAGAAAATGAAATTGCAGTAAAGCATATTTACTTGTCAACTACAATAAATGAGTTACAGTCTCTCTTTGTAACATTAGCAGTCATTTGTAGTTTATGCTGTGCTTTGGGATCATCATTAGAAATATCTCTCATGAACAAAAAGAAATGAAAGAAAAATCTATTATGGTAATGACTTAATTACCAAATAATACAGATTTCCCGATGAGAGAACAGCACCACACGGAATGTTGGATATTTTTATATGCTTTGTTAAGGAAGAGGGGATAAGAGCCAGTTTCTATTTACAATTTTCCCTTTGATGTTTGAAATAGATAAAACTCTGGGAAATGAAAATTCTAAAATACCAATTTCCTTTAAGTGACTTAAAGCTTTTCTGGGACTTCTAACGATATACAGAGGAAGAAAAAGCCTTAAATTTGTATCATTGAGTCCTATGAGAAGAATTTTATTTCAGAGAATTTACAATCATATTTATAGGATAGTCAAAATTTTTTTACCTATGTAGCAACATTAATTTTGTTATTCAAAATGCTAACTATGTAACTTTCAAATTCTGTGGAAGAAGAAAAATATAATTATTGTTACCTTCCATAAAAAGACAAATCAGTGCCCTCACTGAATAATAAGTTCACAAAGGAAGTTTCATATGCATTTGGATTAGTTTTACTTCAGGAACATATAGTAAAGAATTATCCCATCATAATATATCTCTCTTAAATTCATGGGGCTTAACATTCCAGGTCAATAATTAGTATCTTTTGCCAAATGCTAAATTTCCAGATTACCTCGACAACAATTAAGATCTTCTCAGAGAGATATCCAACTTAGTTTCAATCAGTTATTAATCACTTTGAATAAGTTCGTGAGAGACATCTGGAAATTCTAGGAGAAAGGACAAAATGTAGGTAGATCAAGTAACCTGTGATGAAAGAGCAACTAATGTAGAAGAAGTATGTCAAGAAGGTAGTACACAAGAATCTTCAAAAGCTGCTACAGTAGAATCTGATATTGTTTGGTACCAGCAGAAAGCCACTAGGACTCCAAACAGATTAAAGAATGGATATCATTATGTGCATGAACAAACACAAAAGCATATATTGCATGTTTTAGGAAAATATTGTTGAGTTCTATAAAGCATCCACTCTACTTTTTGGTAGTAATCTGTGACAAATGGTAGTAATCTATGACAAATTATAAATTATTATTGAAGAACAATACTGTTTACCTTTAAATTTTTCTTTACTTTTTGAGACTGTAATTTCTTCATTTCCTGATTCTCCTTCCACCCTCCAAGCCCTCCAAGTACATTTACTTCCTAACGCTTTCAAATTCATAGCCTTAAGTTTTATTAATACATATTTCTTAATTTTCTTGTGATTATTATATGTATCTCCTCCAAACATGTCTATCACTTTTGAATTTATTTGTCTGGGTTTATTTCTATTGAGAACAGAACTATCTTTAATCAAGTTTAGATTGATTATTTTCTCAAACATATCCTTTTGCTCACACATTATGAAAGTTGTCTACATGTACATATTTTAAGGAGTGTACCAAAACTTTTTAAAATTGCCTCTGAGATTTATGGACTTAAGATATTTAAGCTACGTAAGGCTCAGTGTTCCTACTAATACCATTAATACTGATATCAATTACAACTATAGGGGTGAACAGTGAATCGGTGTGTGATTATTCAATAAACAACATTAGACTAAGAGCTTTGTATAAATTGTTTTATATGAGACACAGAGTTTAGCTCTCATTATGCCATTAAATTTTTTATTGTTAAAGATACTATAAGAAAAAATAGCAAATTTTCATTAGTACTATAACCTAACATTCTACCTAATAATCTGCTATCTATCCATTGTCACACATATTTTAATGGTGTGCATATTTTCCATTGGCTACGAAATATATATGACTTACATTCTAATCAATTGTCATATTAAAACTGTGATTAAAGTATTGATTTAATTTTTTAAATACAGAAACAAACACTGGAGAAATGGTTCAGAGGACGAGTTACGCAAGCAGAGAGATGTGAGTTCAGATTTCCACAAACCATGTAACACAGGAATGTGACTATATGATCTCATTGTTTGTACGCACAGATAAAAGGAAGCAGGACCCTACAGAAACTTATAGGACAGGTACTATGGTAAATGCAGCTGCTAATGACTAGAGACCCTGTCTCAAGCAAGATGAAACACAAGCAAAGACTAGTACCTAGGTTTGTCTTTTCTCCTGAACTTTGCACACATACCAAGACACGTGTGTACCTATACTCACTTTAATACTTGGGGGGACGAGGAAGAAAGTAGGGAACAGTGTGATTTATTAAGAGTAGTTGTTAGTAGCCACACCTCTTTCTTCCATACAAAAGGTTTCCATTATACACTGTGACTCCATCTTTGGTAGCAGAATAGCTTAAAGTCTCATAATTTTTCCTTAGTTGGTTCCCTGGATTATAGTAAAATTTGATAAAGAGGATTGACAATTAAAACTTACTAAATAATTTTTTAATGACTAGTATCTGGAGGACCAAGCCATCAAAATGATAAATACATTTTTAGGAAATGGCTATATTTTACTCAGATAATCTCCTCCTTAAATACAAAGCCTTTAATCTAAGTCAATAGTTTTACTCTGAGTGTTTCCATTGAGATTTTCCCCTTTTTATTTGAATAAAGTGCCGTTTGTTTATCCATGTATCCCTTGTTCAAACTTCCTTCCCTCTCCCACCTCTCCCAGTCACTCTTTCTTCTCCCCATCTCCTTATTTTTTAAAAGAAAGTAGATTTATAGTAGTAAAATTAAAATTATGTGTCCATAAAATTCCACAGAAATAATTTCTTAAAAAGTGCCATGTTGCCTTACACACCAGAAATCACTTTCCCTGACCCATGTTTGGTAGACTCAGTTGCAAAGACTTAATTCTTTGTTCTAAACTAGGAACTATTTAGACCATTTATACTTCTGAAGTTAGTGATACTCATCTACAAAACTAATGAAATTGCTGCTTTTCTATGTTTTTAGTACATGTGATTGTTTCTTCTTTTGTCCTTTATTTTATTTTCTTAGATCATTTTTAATTTACTGAATTACTCTTTTCTTAAAGTATTTTCTATTCATGAATGTGGTAGCACAGGCCCATAGAGTCAAGGAAATTGGCTCAAACCAGTTGCCAAGGCAAGCACATAATGTACTTCCTTATGAGCCAATGTGGAGTCTGAGTTCCTAGCAACATGTTCATGATTGCTCAGAATCTATCTAGCAACAGAAACTGCCCAGAGTTCCTGACCATTTCTGTCAGATCTCCTGATCATGCCCAGCCAATGAAGGACAGCAATGCAATATCACCAGATTGTGACAGCCTGGATGCAGGTAGGAGGGTATATAAGGTTCTTCTCATTGTTGAATAAATGAGTTAGTCTTTTTGAACTGACTCCTGGGGTCTGTGTCCTTGACTCTTTGCCTTCTCACCCCTCCCCTAAGAGAAATGTTAGGATCCAGCCATAGACAAGGGTTAACCTAAGACTTAGTTGTATGTCCCGGAAGTGATAGCAACCCAGATGACAACTTACAGTCCTCCTGTACAGTGGATATTATGGATAGTTTGTACTCAAAAATGGGTCAAACATATTGCATTAAATGTTCCATCAAGTCATGCCAAGTCTATCCTCTCATGTATTTAGGTTTCAAAAGGAAAGGCTATGAGGTTGCACATTTCTTGGCATGGAGCATACCTCTTAGTGAAATGAAAGACACTTTGCAGACAAAAAGCTGGCAGGAAACATACCTTTGATTTCACCAGCAAGCATGCCATATGTCACAAAATTCTACTGCTTCCTCCCTGTTATTTCATCTGAGTGCCTCTTTCCTGAAAATGTCTTTAAGGTGCAATTGAGTAAGTAAAATGGATATTACATTTAATTGATGCAAAGAGTTTGAATTAAGATGATCTTAAGTAGATTATTTGATAAACAAATAGTATGACCATTTGGATACCGTTTATGGTAGGATACATGTAGTAAAAATAGCATCAGGTGAGTAATAATAAGTCCTCTGCCAGGTTCTGCTACCATCTTGCTATCATACCTTTGACAAATATCTGAGCTTCTGTATTTTCTTTTGAACATGAGAGTGATAACAAATTGTTCAGAAATATGTCAGCCATATAAATTATAATACTATTTGTGAATGTTGATAGTTTGAAAAGAACTGAATTTCTTTGGAAACGGAATGTTTTTAATATCTACTACATTGAATTATATGGATATGATATAAATATTAAATGGAAAGTGAAATAAAAATTTCCATTAAAATTTATGATTGACATTTTAATTAAAATATAATATAACCTGAATGTAGAGAATGGGAAAATATAAAACATTTAAAAATAATTCATAATCACAAACCCCAAAGGTAATCTAGTGTGCTCCCATTCAATCTTTTAATTATTTTTCAAAGAAATAATTTTTCTTTATGTGTTAATGAATAGTTTGCTCTAGTGATACTCTCACAGAAATTCACTGTAGAAAATTAAGTAAATAGAAAGTTATTTCTTTATTTTTATAAAATTAGTATCAATAAGTTTAATTATTTTCTGTTCTGATTTTCCACTTAATATTGTATTCTATTACCTTCCCACAATATTAGAACACTCTCAGCATATCTCAATATTTTATTATCTAAACAACCATGTGCAAAATGGGACCACATTATTAACTGAACCCATCACTTACATGTTATATAACCAGTGATTTTCTGTATACAGTTATAGTGTTGTTTCATTTTCAGGTTACCTATTTTTTTTAACTTTTATCCATAGATTTTTAAAAAGTAAATTCAAGAAATCATAAAATTTCCTCTTTTAAATTTTAGTATGTAATTGCAAGGTACAAGAGTTATTCTATAATGTCATATTGTACCTTAAAATAAAAAAATTGTTTTAAATAGTTTACTTCCAAATTTACCAGAATATATATATGTCATATGCATATACACACATAAGCTTTCAATTATTTGTTCCTATGGGAATATGAAATGAATAAGCATAATATGATATAATAATGTATCTTTCAAAACTCTTTGTTTTATTTTTAATTTTCCTGACAACTTTTAGTTGAAGAAAGTGTGCCCATTTTTCTGATATATTGTATTATAATTTGACTTTTCCATTTATATTCCTATTGCATTGATCTGTATTCATTTCTTTTTTTCCCTTCTTTATTTTGTATTTATCAAAAAAAAAAACACAGTAAAAAGAATTTAAAATGTGGAAGAGTTAACAATAACTATACAGAGGATAAGAATGATAAGCATGGCTTATCAAGGGTGGAAATACAAATAAGATTGCTACACCTATATTTTCTTTGTGTTCATCTTTCCCTCTGAATTTTTTTTTCCATCCCTGTATATC
>PVIH01031297.1:0-11026 GCA_004025045.1 Sigmodon hispidus | reverse complement strand
TCTCACAGTGAGTCAGGGTACCCAGGAGGTCTCTTCCTCCTTTCATGCCACACAGGTGTAGTAAGTACTCCAGCTGCTCCCTGCTGAGGAGGAATCCTCAGGGGACAGGAGCTCCACTCTCAGAGGAGATGGGAGAGTTTCCTTTTTAACCTTCAGCTTGGAGGAAGAGCATAGAATCAGGCCTTCAGACAGGGTTCTGAGACATGACTGAGAGCTCACATCTGATCTGAAGTTGCAGCCTACCGGTGTGTGTGTGTGTATGTGTGTCCTGGGATCAGTTCGGGCTTTTGAAACTCCTAAGCCAGTGACTCACCTCCCTGGACAAGACCATACACTTCTCAAGTCATTAAGGTTACAAGTTTACCTTAGAAGCCTAGAAATAGTTGAACATTTTTCTTTGTGTTAAATTTCCATCCATAACATTTTCCACCCAAAGCAGTGATTCTTTTATTACTGAGTAACCAGGTTTTAATAAGCTAAGCATACTTCAGATAGTTCCTTTTGTGATGGCAGCCAGCTGTTTGTATTTTCAGTGAAACCAGTTTCTACTATTAATTCTACTCTAGAGAAACTACAAATGAGTGGTTAGTTTGCCATCTATTTTCCTTTACACACAATAGGATCATGTAATTTCCTGTACAACTTTGTTTTTCAAGGTGCACAGGTGGCTCTGTGATTAACATGTCTAAGGAACTCAGATCAATCCTTGAGTGTAGAGAAATATTTGTTTCATTTTTGTTTGTTTGTTTTTTGTTTTTTTGATCACCGGCTTGTTTTTCCACAAGCTCACAGTATAGAGGTTTGAACAAGGATTCATAAACTTCATTTTCAAGGGTTTCCAGTTTTATTAAAAGTGGTTGGATGATCTGAAAACTTATGCTTATGTTTAAGGGACTATTATAAAATCCTCCAAGGATATAAGCAGTTCATCATAAGGTATTGTTCAATTTGTGTATTCTACATAACTTTCCTTACATCAGCCTACTTGCTGCTTGAGATTTAAATGCTTAGTTAAGATTTTTTTGGAGTGGCCTTAATATAGGACCGCTTTGCCCATTCCTTATGATATTTAATTTTTATATATTTTTTTATTTTTTAGACTTTAATGATGTCCTTTAGACCACCATCTCAGTATGTAGCCCTGGGTGATCTTAAAGTTGTTAAAAATTCTGTTGGTAGAGTTTATACTGCTACTATTACTCACTTATTATAGATGCTACTCTGTCAGAATCCAAGTTTGAAATCTACATAATTTGGTGAGAATTCCACAGGATCCATGTTTGCATAATGACAGAAACACTCCCTACTGTGTCACTGAATATCTGCAACAGAAGACATTGACACAAGAGTCAAACACATACCTGAGAACAAATGTAATTCCTGTAGAAACAGAAATCTAAACCTCTCTTGATGGAATATCAGACTCAAGAATGAACAGACTGATGGCCAATAGGTAACAACAGCACACACTGGACAAATGCTACAAATGTTTGTAATCTTTTCATCACATGTCCTGGTTAACAGGTTTATTGAGTAGAAAAGGGATTATGATAAAGAAGGATAACACAGGTGGGAAGGGACCAGGGTACAGCACAGTGTGGAAGGAGCAACAGCTGTGCACACACAGGCCTCACCTGTCTCCACACAGACTTCAACTAATATGACAGACAGTGTAATTAGCACAGCACACAGGATTATATCAGGTTCTGAGACTTTATTTTCTCTATCAATTTTTAGTCATGCTTTATACGCTGATCAAATACTAACTTTGAAAGTAGTTACTCAACAATAAAATGACTTAATTTCAAGAAAGATGTGTTAAGTTGTAGCTCCATGAAAACTAAAGATCAGTCAGGGATAGAGAAATGCCAGCCCAGCATCTGTAGAAACAGCAATGATAACTGGGGAAGGAATGGGTAATCAGGGTGTGGATGGGACTTATTGCTGCTCAGGGCAGGGCTGCATTCACCACCTGTTCACGCTGTGCTCACAGGAGACAGACACATAGTCACAGTCAGGTGCAGAAAAAGAAGTCATTAGTGTTTGTGGTCATTGTAGAAATAGGAAAAAATAGAATATATCCTGTTAGATTCAGTCCTGTTATCTCATGCTGTAAGAAAGAAGAAAAAGAAAACATTACATCAGTGTCTTAAATGGTGATATTCAGAAGATCTCATCACATATTCATACTTTCCCAGCTTCAGGAATGCCATCTCCCTAGGGTTCTGTCCTCTGAAATCTTCTATCACTTCAGTCTTTTTGGGCTCTTTTTAAAAGCTGTAACAGAAGTTTGGAAATCCTAGAAACTCTACATTGCAGGGGAAAGTGTTACAAGAGGAGATCAAAGCCTCTGAAGATGGACTAACTGAGGAGGTTGGCCTGACTGAGAACCTCCATGCAATCTTGTCCATATTTCCACAGGTGTCTCAGGGATGAATCCCCACAATAATGACTGGAAAGCCTGAACATAGCTGCCACACCATTTATGTCAGAGAATCATTTCCCTCATTGAACTTCACGGAAGCATCTGGATCTAGATGACTTTCAGGACTATCCTGGGCCTTTATCTCAGGGAAGTTCCCAGAGCTATGACTGCAGATTGAGAGACAGGTGAGGACACATGATGGAAGACAGTATACAAATGATTTACTAGACTCCTGGATATCTGTTCTAAGTAGAAACTTTTCCCTTTGACCTCTGAGAGCTGAGAATCAGGTCACTGCCATATCTGTCATTGCAGTGATGAATCTGTTCATTATTTCCTTTATGTTTCAGAGTGAAGTTAAGACCATCCCATCCGCCCTACATTGAATAAACAATTGTGTGTATGAAAATTGGCTCTCATGTGGCATGGCTCACTCTCAGCTAGGCTTGATGTTACCATGGATACATGAACTCAAACCCTGCCCTTTCCTTACCCTTGGTCCCCCTTTTCCATATCAGAAAAGTCACCACAGCTCCGGTAAGCACAACTCCAAGGACCAGGGAAGTAACAATTGCCATGATGGTGACAGAGGGCTGAGGAGGCTCTGACAGAAAAATGGAAGGAAAAGTGAGAATGTCAACCTCCAGCTGTCAGTCATGACCCTGTTGCAGTTCTCCCATAAGAGTCCGTTCCATGTGATAGACTAGGTGCTCACACCCACTCCTTACCCCATTTCAAAGTGATGGGCTCAGGCAGCCCCTCATGATTCACATGACATGTGTATCTCGACCCCTCCCCAGAAGGCACCACCACAGCTGCCCACTTCTGGTAGGTTCCATCTCCTGAGGGCCTGGTCTCTATCACCTCCATGTCGAGAGTCTGGTTACTTCCATCCCTCTGCCAGATCAGGGAGATTTCAACAGGGTAGAAGTTCATGGCCCAGCACCTTAGAATGACATTCCCATCAGGTCTGTCCTTACCTGTCACATGTATTTTGGGGGTGTCTGAAGGGAATAAATTGGAAAATTCAGCCTTTTTCATTCTTCCTAATGATTCATCACAGTGCACATAACCTTGTTTGATGAATGGGACAATGGCTAGAGGGAGAGATGCAGGCCATACACATAAACCTAATCTCAGGACAAGGATGGGGTAATCTATTCCTTGGAAGGTTTTAGAATAGCAGGAACAGCACAGATGAGCAGACTCTGAATCTTCTTCTATGAATAGGGATTTGACCTGATGTGGACTGGGACTCAACAACAAGGCATCAGATCTCTAAAGTATCCCTACAGGAAACAGGCATGACAGAGATCATGGTCACAGGGCAAATGGAAGGGAGCTGCTGCTTAACTGACACAGGATTAGTACTATGAGAGGGTTTATTACTATGAGAGTCTCACTTTTTGAATTAGGAAAATCATGACACTCTTCTCCCTTAGATAAGGACTGAGTTAGGATTCCAGCTTCTCACTTAGAGGAGGAGTAAATAGAGGACAGGGTATCCAGTCACAGTGAGGGGTGACAGTTTCTTTCTTACCTGTTCTCAGCAAAACCTTTTTCCCAAGATACAACTTTTCGTTGAGATACTGCACACATTCATTCTGTAGGAAACCCTTTCTGTTTTTTGCCAAACCTATTCGGTCCCACTCTTGGCTCAGGAACTCTGCAGCTTTGCCAACTGCAGTCCAAGTCATCATGTCATCATTCATCATAATGTAATCATGGCCATCAAAAATGAAATCATATTGTCCATAACTGAAGCTCCCTTCAGGCAGCACAGCACAGGATTGTTGGATCTGGATTGTGTGATATCCTGTTCAAAGGGTCACGCTCAGCCACTCTCAAAAAGCCAGGTCCCTGGGGCCCCCTAGTGGCTTAGTCAATCCCACATTTCCATTGTAAAATGCTACATTGGAGCTCAAATTGTGCAGAAAATTATTTATATGTCACAAAGCTCTCTGTAGCCTTGCTTACATGGGTCATATTTTATTGGGGTATATCTTGGATATGGGTAACTGGAACAAACCCATTGGAAGCATAATAGTTAAGATTCTGATTTGGGTAAACTCACCAGTTATACTTTCATTATAGATGTGTAGCAATTTCTTTAGTAAATCATGGTATACGGAAATTGCTCCCAGCATTACTCGTGTATTCTTCTCCCAATACTCTGGACTCTGCTGATCCACCCATGGTGCACAGTGCTCCACTCTTGGATTCTCTGCTTTGCTATTGAATCTCTCAACATGAATGTCATCCAAGTGAACAGACAAGATAATCTGAGGCTCTAAGTTACCAGGCCAGGTGTGGATAGTTTGAAAATATCCCAGGGAATGTAAACCTAGATGCAATGGGTCTTTAGAATTAGACCTCCCTCCTAGTACCCCATGCTGATTCCCACTTTGCTCCCAAGAGCACAGGGAACTGGGTCAGGGGACAGAATATAAAACAAATAAGGACCAGAAGGTCTTGGCTGGGCTAGGGAAGAGACAGACTTTCCTGTGCCGCAGCTCAGGGTTAAAGTTTTGTCTCCCTGGTTAGGTCCTTTCCCCTTGACACCCACACTCACCCTCTGGATGCCTGGTCAGGGCCAGGTTGGCCAGGAACAGCAGGAGGAGAGCCTTGGGGATAAGATTCTTCATTCTACTTGGAGTGGACACTGAGTTTCTGCTAGTTTGTGTTTAGTTTATAATCTTGATATAGAGAAGGCTGATTGGCTTCTGTAAGAATTCCCCATGGTAGTGATAGAGAGCATTGTGATTAAGTCATGGAAATATAAACTCCTGCAAGAGTATCTCTAGGGCCTGGGCAAACTGGCTCAGACCTCCCTCTGAGGTTGTGTTCCTGGGAACAGGGTATAGGGACAAGTTGCTTTCCTTGGTCATTGACCACCTCACCTTGGTGAAATATCTAAGTCCTGCCCATAGGCCACTGAAAAGGCAGTTTTCACACTGAGATAGCAGGAAATCTACAGAGTCTTAGAAACTGATTGGCCCTCAAAGGTACTTACAATAACATGGATTACATCAACTCATGTTTACTGTATTATTAGAAACTAGAATTTCAAAATCTTTGTTTTACTGAACATTAATTGCAATGTGCATAAAAGTAGAAATTATACAAAATGTAAAGACTTTCTAAAATAAAATGATTTTGTGAAATGAATATATCTTACATGTCAGCCTGTCCTTATCTTTATATTTCCTACTAAACATATCTTGGGTTCTAATTCTCCTTTTATCATTTTAGTGTTATTTATATTGTAGGGATGTGCTTTCTCAAAATTCTACAAAGAAAATAGGATTAAGATTTATTTTTATTTTTTGTTTATTCATATATTTTTCTGCTTGGGCATGTGATTGTTAGAAGTCTTTGGAGGCAAGAAGAGGCTTTCAGTAATCCTGGAGTAGAATGAACAAGAGGTCGTGAGTTCCCAGGTTGCTGGGGCTTTACCTGTGGTTTTCTATATTGTTTAGCTGTCACTCCAGTCACACAATAAGGTGATTTTTATTAGCTACTTAAAATCATTTAGATTTACCTTTTGTTTTTTTTTTTTTGAGGCTGATCTAGAAGTTAGAGACATGCCTCTGTCCCTTGATTACTGAGAGAAATTAATGTCCCAACATACTGGCTCACTGAAGATTTCTATCTTTGATACTACAATAGGTTCATTCAGGTATTACATTCTGGAACTTAAAATATCATTGATTCCTTGTAGTTTCCTGCATCCATGTTCATAGAAGAATCAAATTCATTGATTATTATTAGTGTTATTAATTTTTTTAGCAATTAGTATATTATTGAACAACTTCATCATTGTGCATATTTTTAAATGAATCATTTGGCTAAATGATGAGAAGACATTGAGTGCAGTGTTTTTCTTATTTGCTTTAGCACTCTGATATCCAGAATGAGGCTCTGGCTTTTTTAAGAATTTACAATGAGTGTGACAGAGATCTAAAGTATCATGGAATATAAGGACCTGGTGAAGAATAGCAAAGGCCCTGCTTCCCCTCACTGCAGAACCAACTATGTGCGCTGGTATCCTGGGAGCCTTATCTGGGAATTTAGTTGCTCACACTAATACCTGTAATTGTCTTGTTGACAATAATATCCATTGAGTTCTAGCCCAGATGCTGATCTGGCTGACAGTATCAAGGAGGCAAAGGAAAGTCAACACCTATGTCATCTAAGGCTGAAGTATCTATTTCTGGGTCCTGACCTAGGCTACACATGGCCACACTGTTATGTCACGTTCCTTCCATGTTCAGCTCAGTCCACCTGTAATAAGACTTGACTTCATGGTATTTTTATCTGACAGGATTTTGAGGAAGGCAACGAAATAAGAATAGTTGTAGGCTGCTGTGTCAGGAGATATACAGTCCATGTCCCTAGAGAACAGAGAGGAGAAGAGGCAGTAGTTGAGGAGCAAAGTATGCTATCAACAAAACTTTGATGATTCCCACTCAGACATGAGGACAGTATTTCCCCATGATGTAAGGTTGATTTCTGCAGAGACCCCCAAACCCAGGCATCAAGCACAATACAATGATTATACTTGGGAGACCTTCTAAACACCTATTATACAAGGTAAGAGGCAATGTTCATTATTTCCTATCTGTGAGACATAGGACCCAAGATTCCTTCTTAGTATGAATTGATTAAATCCTAAACAAAAGTGGCTTCCTCTTGCCTCATCTTTCTTAGTTCTAATCTATATTACTGACAGAGTTTGGGGCTGTGGCATGGGCCAAACCAAACTGGTATTCCTTGGGAAGGATGAATGATGGCAATCAATAGGCATGCTTGGTGGGGAGGACTTTCTGTACCTTTGATGCCTCCTCCCTCCTGACAACAGAGGCAGGGAGGTCAGTTGGGTCTCAGATTTCCTCTTATTCAGAAACTTACTGCTGTATTCCAGGTTGAGAGGGGCCTCTAAGTTTATCTATGTTTTGGTATCCGGAGCTAGTATGAACAGGATATCTCTCAGAAAGACTGACAGAAATACAGACAGACAAACAAACACACAGACAGACAGACAGACAGACAGACACACACACACACACACACACACACACACAAACGAGAGAGAAGATCTCCACTGTATCAACAAACAGCCTGTCTTTCCTTCTTTCTTCTCTAGGAACCAGTTTAACAAGTCTACATATTAGATTTACTCTTCAGTTAGTGATGGAGGATCTTCCAGGTGAATCACCTTCACCCAGGCCCTGGGATTCATCAATGAAAAGCAGACAAACATCACCATCCTGGGGTTTTGGAAAAATGGCTTAGTTTGCAATGGTGTTAACTTCCCTAACAATGGACCTAGTTGATTTCCAAGCACTCCCAAAGGACCAAACACAACCTCCTGTTCCTCTAGGTATGATGTTCTTAGATTCCACAGGCACCCTTGATGCATTGGTTTATACCCCCTTCCTCTGCCCCACAAGCATACTCATAAGTAAAATATAAAAAATAAACATTGAAAACCAGTTCTCTCTGTGAAAAAGGAGCTTGGACAGTTGTGAAGTTGTAACCCATGCCCGTTGGTGGTTGGGATTATTCTGCTTTTCAGTTGTTGTGACAAAACTCCATAAATAAACCAACTGGAGAAAGACAAAGTTTAGTTCATCTGACAAATCTCAGGTCACATTTCATCAGTTTAGAAGTTATGGTAAATCTCAAGCACATCAATCATTATTCAAGAAAATGCCTATGGAGTTTCCTCCAGGCAATCTGGTGGAAGCATTTTATCAATTGAGGTTCCTACTCCTAGAAATTTTCAACATGGGTCAAATAATCAAAAGTAAAAAATAGGCAGGACAAGGTTTGAATGATAGAATCCCCTATAGACTCTATTATTTGATCACTTGGTCCTAGTGGTCGGTTCTCTTGGTAGAATTATAAAACTTGCTTAACTGAATTCTAGCTGAGGAATACTTCATCTACAAAAACTTTTCTCATGGTCAGAGTTAGCCTTCACAGTGAGGCCAAACTAATCACCCTAATAACATAGCCATGTGACTTGTTCTACACCCATACTAAGGATCACCTCACACCTACAAACTGTATTCTCCTATATGAACACTGTCCATTGTGAGTCTGCAGAGTGTCTATATTTATAGTAGCATAGTAATATATGTGAAGCCATATACATACCCTTCATGTCAAGCAGAAAGCAAGAGAGTTATTAAAAATTATGTGAAGACAGGAATGGAAAGATCTTAACTTTACCTCTGCTGGAACAGGAGAGAATTCTCAGAGCAGATATAGTTAGGCTAAGAGTCTCACTCTCTACATTAGACAGATAAGCAACAGGCACTTGGACACAACCAATGTGGGTTGAAGAATGAGGAGTCTAGAGCTCATGAACACAGAGTAGGAAAGTGGGAATCTCGAAAAAATCTCTATGACTCAGTCCCACACAAGTCAGCTCTCTCCACCCACACAAGACAATTATCCATAAGAAATTCGGATCAATTTCTATGTGAGTAGTGACACTCTGATCACTCCATAACACTTTCAAACTGCCCCAGTAACTGACAGTCAGGATAAGCCAGGACTCTATCTTCTGACTATTCCACAGTCTGACAACCTTGTGGCATCATATATTTTTAAAGGATGATGAAAACCTGACACCATAGGTTCTCTGCCTACCTGAGAAAAACCCCAACAGAACACAGTGAAAGCCCACAGGAGATGGAGGAAACATGTGGTTGCTGAGCTCTTCTAGGATCCAGACTGGAAACAAAAGGGTCTCTTGTAGCAGCCTCTACCATACTTACCCTAAGCCTCTACCATATTAACTCGTAGTTACTGTCCCAACTCTGACTTTTCCAAAGAAAACATCTCTTCAGTAGCCTGGGAGCAGGAGGGTCATGAGGATCATGAGGAATCCCCTGGTCCTTATCCCAGGGCTGTTTCTACAACTGTGACTGCAGATGCAAGGGAAGGAAGGAGACAAGGTGGGGCAATGACTATGGAGGGATCAACTGACCTCCTGCTGGTCTCTTCTGAGCAGCACCTTCCTTTCCCTCTGACTCCAGACTTCAGGGAACTGGGTTTTCAAACATCCATCATTAGGGCAATGAATCTGCCCATTGTTTTCTATGCATTTTACATTAGCCCCAGGTTGAGTAAGTACTTGTGTGCAAAATAACTTTCCTCTCAGGGGCAGAACACAAACAAAGTTTATGCTTGAAATCCAGAAGAAAGATAAACAAGGATAATGACCATTCCCTACCTTCATCCCACTTCCTTAATCTTAAAATGATCAAAGTTTCCATAACCACTGCTTCAAGAACCTGGAGAAACAACTGCCATGTTGGAGATGGTATGCTGAGGTGGGTCTGGCTAGGACATGAAGTAAAATTAAGGACACTAATCTCCATCTCTAAGTCCTGATCATACTGCAGAATTCACAAGGGGCTCTAACTTACTCTGTGAGAGGCCTTTGTGCCCATAGACAGGCTTTTCCAATCTCAGGGTAGAGACTCATGCATCCCTCATGATTCACATGACATGTGTATCTCTGCTAAGCTGCAGAAGGCATCCCTATAGCTATACACTTCTTACAGGTCACATCTCCTGCAGGCCTTGTCCCACCAGCTCCATATCCTGAGTCTGGTTGTGCCATCACTCCTCCAGCTCAGGTTGATCTCAGCAGGTAGAGGAAGCTTATGGCTCATTGTTATTTATGGTCACAATTTACCCAGTGAGAGAACCTACCACAAAATACAGCAAAGCCCAGTTTCTGAGTTTATTGGCAAAGAAGAGAAAGAAGTAAGTGGTCACTGCTGGAGAGAATTCTGGAAGAAAGAGAGGAGGTGGAATGGTTGGTGTCTGCTTTTTAGAAGCAGCTCAGGGAATATGCATAGGAGCTTACCTATCTTCTCCATGCATGTGCATATATTACATGGCCATGCTTTGCATAAATTGCTTAGGTCATAAGGCCCTGGAGTAACTAAGCATTTTGACAGAATGCTGAGGGCACATGTGCAGCTGTGGGATCCCAGAATTGACTGGAGGATGCCTGAAATTCTAACACTGAGCATCTCAGGATGATTTTCCTTCAGATGAGTTCATGAGTCACAAGTATTAAGGGAAGTGGTAGTCATAAGAGATGAACTAGAAATCCAGGTATTTGGCATTCTTCCTGGGGATCCAGTAGTGCTCATGGACCATCCCTGGAAAGAACAGGAGAGCCAGGCTTGAGGAAGTGTATAGATATCACACAGCAGCCGAAGGCCAGTATGTGGATAGTTTATTTTGGGGGAAATTTCAGAATCAGTATGAGCCAGGGCAGAGCATGAGAGTCTGGATCTCTTTCTAATAAAGTAGACTTCTGGTTTTGTCTGGTTAGGGTAGGTATTGGTGATTGGGGGTGAGGATTCAGTAATCCTGGAGTCAGACCTACAATGCCATTGTGTGTGGAGAATTAACAGGCTTGAGTGATGTCATGATTTACAATACAGATGAGAGAGATCTGCCACTTCACTGACAAAGTGAGCTAACTGTCTTGAGAGAAGTGTGATCCTTCTGAGGTCTGTCTCACAGTGAGTCAGGGTACCCAGGAGGTCTCTTCCTCCTTTCATGCCA
>PVIH01031296.1:0-11026 GCA_004025045.1 Sigmodon hispidus | reverse complement strand
ACCCCTGCAGTTGGTTCGCTCAGTTCACTCAGTTCAGGGTCGCAGTAGGGCTCTTAGTAGATTCCCTGAGCAGCAGGGGCTGCGGGTGTGGCCGGGTGCAGAGTTCAGCTGCCCCTGCTCCAGAGTGCGCTGGGACGCCGCAGAGAGCACAGGTCCCGGTGGCGGAACCGGAAGCAGTGTCCCTCATAGCCCTTTAATGACGTCGTTTGGCATTGAAGCTACCTGTGATAAACTTGGAAGAAGTACATTTTATGGTATTAAAAGATTTAATTCACATTTACAAACACCCTCCACCCAGCATCATGCCTTTCCCCTCGTAACAATTCCTCACTATTTTTGTGATTAAACCTAAATAGCATATTTAGTTTTAATGCTAAATGGGAGGTTAAGCGTGTCTGGGCATATTCTCATGGACAGCAAAATGTGCAATCATTTAACAGCCTGCATTTCTGCATTCATACTTTATTTAGAGTTTGTATCTAGTGGTCAATCAATAAATACCTGTTAAAGCAATCATTAGTGGTTTTAATTCAGTGCTCAGAAAGGATCCATGCTAACATTAACAGTTTATATGAAATCTATAAACTTCTGCATTTTTTGAGAATTTTACAGTATCAGAGCAGGACCTTACCACTAACTGTGCAAAAGTTTTAGAACACTGGCAGGTTGGGGCTTTCTGTCATTATTTGCTGCAGAGAAGGGAGTTGGTGGCATGTTTCCTGCTGCCCTCTTCCTGAGTTTTGATGAAATGTGGCATGATGCCCCCTTGCCTTTGTGAAGCATATCCAGTTACCTTCAGATGACTGTTCATGTGGTACTTAAGCAATGTCACAAATTTTCCCACTAAGTCTTTCCTTTCCAAGCTGCTTATTATACTACATTATCTCTGACTGAAAAGCTTATCATTCTTTCATTGTATCTAAATGGATCACTCGCCAGTGATGACTTATGGCTTGTTTCATCGATTTATGGTAATGAGATGGAGTGGTATGAGGTAAATGTCTGTGTCCATGGGCAGGGGTTCTAAACCACAGCCTGTAAACTGACAGCTTGATGATGATATTTGCCCATCTCAGAAATGCTGTGGGGGAGGCATCCTGAAAATGACTTGGCTTCAAGTACATCACTTAAATGATAGTTTTAGAAAACAAGAGGTCTAGTCATTAGTGTGATGGGTTCATGTTGGCTTGGTCATGCTAACCTCTGTGGGTCAGAGAGGATAATTCACCAGCTGCTGTAACTTATGGGCATAGTCTCAATGGAAGGGGGAGGCAAAGCACACATGGATTTTTAAATGCATCAATTTCTGTGAAGAGTAGCATTTAAACATGTCACTGATCACAGACTCCCAAGTAACTGATGACCCACTCCTGTGACTATACAATGGCTACAAGATGCTCAGCTATCTCCAGTGAGGAAGACACTGCAAACAAAGGCAGAGGAAAGCCTTGCAGAACTGTCCTCTCTGACTCTACTGGAGTCATTCATCTGAGGATGCTGGTTGACCTTTGGCCTTGGCTCTTGGTCCTGTCACAGAAGACCTCATGTATTACTAAAGAGTCAGATAGCTGTGGAATGAGGGTTTTCCCCAAAGAGAATGTGTTATAGTTCTACTGGATGATGACTCTTGTGTTCTTCCCTCATGTTTTGGAACTCCAGTAAATCTCTAACATCACAGATACTATGCAGGCTGATTTCCAGTAAGACATCTATTGCAAGCATTATGAACTGAAAACAAAGTAACCATTCCTATACTACAGGGCCCTTATGTGACTAGAGGTAAAATACAGGGAGGGCCTGAGTCTACACCACTTTTCCAAATGTTTTATTTACTTTTTCTGTGAAGGAGAAATCTCTGTGTCTTTCAGATATATAAAGCATTGTGTGAGTGTGTGTGTGTGTGTGTGTGTGTGTGTGTGTGTGTGTGTGTGTGTGAGAGAGAGAGAGAGAGAGAGAGAGAGAGAGAGAGAGAGAGAGAGCGATTTAGACCATAGAAATAATCCGCACATAGCCTACCTGCCTCCTTTTATGTTTTAGGATTATGTATAGATTCTTATCCTCTCTAACTGGAAGAGCCCAGGTAGGCCTTTTCATTACTCCCTCATCAATTCCTCCTTAATTAATGCTCTTATCCTCACACAGAATCACCTCCAGGCCTTTCTTCCTGACCCACTAAAGCTGGCGGCCTCCTTCCCATCTGTTCTCTCCCCAGTTCCTGATTCCATGACCTGTGTCACTCCTGTGTTGGTTCCCATGGCTTGCCCTGAGTTCCCTCCTTTCCATTTCTTTCTATCTACTAGGGTAAAGGCTAACTTGAAAATAGCAGGATCTTCAAGATCACCATGGCATTTTGCCTCAGTCTTTAGCACCATCTCTACTATGTGGTACTATTGCTAGCAGCCCAGGAAACCTTATAGTCAAGACAGCTCTATTCTGTTCTTTTAAGCTTCTGTAAATAATGATTGTACTTAATATGTCCTGTGTGCTGTTTCTACTATGGAGCAGTTTTGTGTGTTTTTGCTTGAGTTCAGTTTATTAGAAATGCTCAAATTAGGAGCCAGGAAATAATGAAACAATATATAGAGTATAGTTTGAAGCAATTTTATTTTGTTTAAGATAACTGAAGGTAGTAGGTTGGAGTCAAATAAGATGTGGTCTGGACAAAATGATATCTGCTTAGGAATAAATGCCAGGAGTAAAGGGAATTTTCCCCATTGTACAGAATATTATAAGTATTTAATGCATTATGGAAATAAATAAAATACTATTAGATTTTTATTTAAAATTCATGGGGTGTGAAAATATGAAAGAAATGTACTTTTTTATGCTCAAGAAAATGAGCCTTCATTCAAAAATGTATAGTAAATAAGCTATGATTTCTGGATAGGAAGACAAGGTGTAAAAACAATACAGAAGGGCTGGAAATGTAGAGAACATTCTAGAAGATCAAGCATTGTTTTTCTGACCAATCTCTGTAGTTCTTGGAGGGAGCAATAGGGTGCATTGGGCCACTCCATTTCATGGGGGAAAATAGTAAGAGCAGCCTGCTAAGAGCTTCCAGCCAGATGGTGTCCATCCATGCCATGCTGAGCTGAGTGCTGCGAATGCCAGCTCTGCACAATGGTTGGAGTCAAGTGATATTTCAAGGTAACCCTGCTTAAGACTTGTCTGTGCATCACCATGTAACATTACATTGTAAACAGTGTAGTGAGTTTTTAGTGGACAAAGTAGTACTCAAGGCATTAGAAGAACACAGAAAAAATGTCTCCATTGGATCTGACAACCCTCTGTGAGAAACAAACTCTAGTAAATGTGATAGAAATCTGAAGTAGTGTCTCAGGATTGGCAAACTGTTTCTTTAAGCAAATAACTGAAAGTCAATCCATTCATCAAGGAAAGGTAGAATTTTCCAGAAGCTTTTACCAATTGCTATTGGATAATGAGAGCTAAAGATGGACTTTTCCTTTTCTTTAGCAGTGCTGGGTACTGAGCCCATGACCTGGTACAAGCCAGGCAAGTGTGTTACCATCATGTACATCCACAGCTTGCATGTTAAAGACACAGTAACAACTCCCGCAATGCCTCCCTCCTTCTCCTTAAGCTTAGACATAAGGACATAGTTTTGTAGTGCTGTCCTATGCTCACTGTGAGTTATCATATGGCGAGGTGTTCATAGCAGTTCTCGTTAGGTTGAGGTCACTATATACTAGCTGGAGAGAATTAACTGCGAAGATTAGAGAGAGGCCCGTGGAAGCCATCATTACTTGTGACGGGACAGATGTGTTAGGTGAGGTATTGCTTAGGTTGAAAATGTAATATCTGCAGATCTTTGTTTAAAATGTTTGTTAGTTACTTTTTTTCACCATTGTAACAAAGTATCTGACAGGCAGTGCTTAGAAAAAGTTTGACATTAGCAGCCAAAGATAAGTGGGGATGGGGTGGGGCGGGGAGTGTGGAGGGGTGCTGGTGCCAGCTCACTCTCTTCATTTTGTGCAGTCCAGTCAATGGTATGGTGGGTCTCTATCCTCAATGGACCTACTTTAGGAACTCCCTCACTGGCATGCTCAGAAACTTGTCCTCTAGGATTTCTAGCTCTATCATGTTATGATACCAGTTGCATATACTATTTGTTGTAGATCTGTTTGTAAATTTTTTTTTCATCTCCTAGAATAAGTTTCTGGTTTTTCCTTTTCTTTTGCATTTCCTACTTGTCTTCCCTTTCCCTTTATAACTTCATAAAAGTGTGCTTTCTCCAAGTCAACAAGAAATCTGTTTATATGAAAATCCTTTACCTGGCCTCATGTTCAGCAGTATCTGTTTTTTAATGTGGTACAGGTTGAATATGCCTTATCAAACCTGCTTGGGACTATGAGTGTTAAGGCTTTTATTCCTAGTGTTTGCAATGTTTGTATATGCTTAATATGTATACAGTTCCCTAACCTGAGGATAAGACCAATGTCTAACACAAATTCATTTTTAATATGCTTTATGCATATAGCTGAAAGGTATTTTTGTTGTGTTGTTGGTATTCTTTTTTATTTTTTACATAATTCTTTATTGATTCACATCATACACCCAAACCCACTCACCTCCCAGTCCCTCTCTATGTCTGCCCCTCACCTTTGCAGCATATTCCCCTAACTTAATTAAAAACAAAACAAATACCTCACTTCTAATTCTTTCCAACACCTCTTCATTAATCCTGTGGCAACGGGAGCTTCAGTGTGCCACCCAGTGTACCCTTTTGTTAAATCAGCTTCACTCACAAAATGTTTATTGCAGAGAGTCACTGGTCTGGTTAAGAGCATCTGGCACATCATTCTTACTGGACCCTCACTGAAACTCCTCTCAGATCTCCTGTTGTTGCCCAAAGTCATGGAGATCCTATGGTTATTCTTCAGCAGGAACAGTCCCTTTATGCACTCCAACAGTTTATAGATGAGGTAGATGTTAGAGTGGGCCAACACAAGGCCCAGGATGTTGGTCTGGATGTTACCCAAGTTGGTAGGTCTGGGCCACTGGGACTGCTCCCTCAGGCAAGGGACAGATCCAGCTCTTCTAGGCCCATGTCATAGGAGACAGCTCTCCTATGCCCATGGTGAAGGGTGGGGCCATCTTTCCTGTGTGCAAGGAGCACAGCAGCTGCTATACAATATTCTTAATTGATTGGTTCATAGAGCACAGTTTATGTATCACACATGGAAGGTTTTAGAGGGTCTCTTCCACTCGGGGATGCTATAAATTTGCATTTTGATATTAGCCCGTCAGATAAAGTCAACTGTAGCATCTACTAAATGTGGTGCCATGTTGACACTCCGATTTTCTCATTCTGGAACATGTGAATTTTTTGAATAAAGTAAGCTTAATGTGTATAACTAATAGTTGCAAAAGTCTTCATATCCACATCTGAAAGAAAATTATGCATACACTTGTAGGAAAAACTCAAATATTTTGTTAGCTCATCAATTGAAGGCACAGAGGGTGCCATTGACTATATCCTTAAGTTTTAAAGTGAAGGATAGTAGTAAATTCCTGTGTGTTTGGAAACTATGGTGGAAGTTTTAACTAGACTCTTTTCCTTGCACCTGTCTATGGGGTGAATTTTCTTGTTTCTTGGGCTATATAAAGCAAGTGACTTCCCGGTACTTATGCTTCATTGGCACCAAGCCAAAATTTCCATTTCCTTTGCCTGTAGAAAAATGATCCTGTAGGTATTTTCATATTGTGCAATATTAAGCTTCTGCTTCTTGTGCTCACTCACACCTGCCATGACTTCCTTGCCCTCAAAACTAAAGAAGGCTGAGTTAGAAGGGAAAGATTGAAAGATTAGCACCAGATGCTAAAAATATGAAGTGAAATACAGTGAAAAAAATATGGTGTCAATATAGTCAGTGATTAATTTTCAGATATTAAATTGCTTCAATACAGCTGGAGCTCTTGGGTCCTTGTCACAGCCTCTTTGTTTCCAGAAGCATCTGAGTGCAGTGTTACTATTATTTTTCCTTTTATTCATACATATTTGTTTGCTTTTGTGTGAGTGTGCAGCACGTGTGTGTGCCTACATAGACCAGAGGGTGTTGGAAAGTCTGGAACTGGCAGAAAAAACAGTTGGGAGTTGCTCAGTTGATGCTGGGGACTGAACTCAGGTCCTCTAGAAGAGCAGCAAATCATAACCCTAAGCCATCCCTCCGGCCTGAGTTCATTGTTATTAATCCCCTTTTGTTTCTTCCTGTTTAATGTTCTGTGCATGTATCCTTTTATTTACGTTTTTTCACAATTTATTTTAAGAGTGTCAAATCTTGTTTCTGTTTTTAGTTTAATATTTTGTTGTCAAAATTGAAAAGGTTTTGTTAGGAGATGAGAATTCCATTGTATCAATCTTGCACAATTTATTCAGTCTGATACTAAAAAGCACAAAGATTGCTTCAACTCTGGTAACACAGTAAATGCTGAAATTGACTTTCCCCAGATTGGCTACTCACACCTACAAAAGTTTCTGTAGGGCAGTGGTTCTCAGCTTTCCTAACGCTGTGACCCTTTAATACGGTCACATTGTAGTGACCCCCAACCATAAAATCATTCTTGTTGTTATTTCATGACTCAAATCTTGCTGCTGTTATGTATGGTATTAGAAATATCTGTGTTTGCCAAATGTCTTAGGTGGCCCCTGTGAGAAGGACTTTTGACACCCTGCCCAAAAGGTTGTGACCTACAGATTGAGAACCGCTGCTTTAGGGCATATGTTTTCTAGTCCAGTCACCAGTGCAAGAGTGCATAGGAATCTCTACTCTAACAGGTGTTGTTTGTTTACCACATGTTTGTCAATGCTGCATTCCACTCTAAGCTTTCTGGTTAAGTTAGGCTTATTTGTATCACTATTTTGCTGAGAAATGCTCTCTTATTGTGGCTGCAATTTGAATTCTCGTAGGTATTGGTCACACAGGACACTGGATGCTGACTAACAGTCATGGAGATTATCATTTCATGGTGTGGTCCCTGATGTCTCACACCCCATGAGGGCTGCCAGAGAGGTTCAAAATCTTAAATCTTACGGTATGACTTGAGAAATTTCTTAAGTATGGAATTATTCTCTGAGTCATTTATCTCTAATTATCAGAACCCGATGCCATTTGTTTTCCATTTCTGTGTTATTTTCCTGCTCTGGCTATTATAAAATGACAGTAGAGTCTAAGTCATGGAAGCTAAAGACAGTTTAAGTTATGAGGAACACTGGAGCATGACTATGGCTTTGGTTGACTAGTCCCCAAAACCTATGCTACTAATACTGTGTGTACTACAGGGTGAGCTCACAGCTGGAACCAGATGTTATTTTGTGCCCAAGTGAGGAATCATGCACAAAACTTCCATGGACTCTTTACACTGCCAGTGTAGAAATACCCTTTTCTTTCTAAAGTATTTGTTATGGTCTGTAAAGCAAGGAGAATTGCATCATTTAAAATAAGTCATCAGTAATTATTTCTACTTGAAGAAGTCAGGAAAATTTTAAATCTTATCTTTTCTTTGGTGTTAAATAGGTAAGATCAGACCCCAGGGAAGACATTTTCTGCTCTTTCTGTAATTTCACTTAGCTGTATCCTGGTATACTGCCTGCACTCAGCATCTACAACTGTGACCATACTTCAGGAAGTTGACAAATTACTGGTTTGTACTGTTTCTGGGTTTTTCTCACCATGCCTTGATCCAAGGAAAGTCTGACTGTTGTGAATAATTCCATTTGTAATTGATTTCTAGTACTGGTCACTGTATGGAGACAATGGTCACAGCATCTCATTAGTTTGGAAAGATTTGATTTCATTAGTACTAAAAACTTAAGAGCTATTCAGTCTTCATTATGGGAAGTTGCTCCATATAAGAGAGGATTTTCGTGCTCAATTGATTTCTTTATGACCAGATTTATATCATTCCTAAGGCAGAAAATGCCTAAATCTAAGGGATTAACACACACAGATGGTCATGCCATATTTAGTTTGTTATTTAGATTGTCTCCATCTTTTTGAATTCTCCTCTTAGGCATTTGCTAGACCTCACTAGTGAGTAGAAAGAGAATAGATATGAACTTTAAAATAATAAATATGTCATTTTATGATTAATATTTTTTCTGTTGAGTCTTCATAGGGGTGTGTTTGTGTGTACATCTTTATTGTATCAAGAAGATTAAAAATGGAAGTAAGGAGGTTCATTTTGCTTTTTTTCATTTTGAATCATTTATTCAAATTTCTTGTTGTGACAGATTAATGACAGATCTTTAAGGATAGCATAATTTAGAATAAATATGCCTGAGAATTTTATTCATGTATTTTGATGATATCTACCCAAATGCCCCCTCCAGCTTCTTCTCACCCCTCTTTCATTTTGCATAAATTCTATCTAGTATTATAATAAAGACTTGGAGCCAGATACTGGGGAAAAGCTGGAATAACAGAGAGAGGGAACAAACCACAGCCAGTTCTCACGCAGCCAACTTCACAGGCTGAGCAGGGTGTGTCCCATCTTCACCGGTTCTCAGACTGACTGGTCAGGCAGGCTCAGTGCTGACCTTCTGCCTTCTATTTCTTTCCCTGTCCAGCTATTTTACTTCCTGATTCAACTCTCCTGGAGTTTAATCTTCTAGGATTAAAGATGTGCACCCCCACTTCCTGGCTGTTAAGCCTTGAACTAACAGAGATCCAAATTGATCTCTGTCTCCCAAGTGATGGGATTAAAGGTATGGGTCATCACTCCCTGACCTTCATGGCTTGGCTATGTGTGATTCTATTTTGTTATTCTAGACTAATTTTTTTTATTAAATATACAATATATTACCACACTCCCAACTTCTTATAACTCACTGTCTTAGTTACTTTTGTATTGCTATGATAAAATACCATGACGAAGGCAACTCATAAAAGAAAGCACTCAAGTAAGGACTTGCTTGTAGTTTCCATGGGTTAAGTCACAACCATCATGGTAGGGAATGTGGAAGCAAGGATGTGGCATGGCATTGGAGTAGTGCCTGAGAGCTTCTAACTGATCCACAAGCACAAGTCAGAGAGAGACAAAGAGGCAAGGGGGGGGAAGAAGGATGAGGGAGGGGGGCATAAGGAAGGGAGGGGAATGGAAAGAGAGATTAAAGGAAAGAATGGTGTGCCATGAAGCCTCAAAAGTTCATTCCAAATGCCACACCTTCTTCAACATAGCCACACCCACTAACCTTACACACAAAGTTCCACCTTCAGACCAAGCATGCAAATAATGTGCCTGTGGGGTTCCTCTCATTTCAACCACCACATCCATGCCCTCACTGCTACCTTTACGCACATGGGTATAAGGCTGTCCACTTGAGCATGGTTAAAATACTAGGGGTTGCACCCCTCAAGAAAACTGACTTTCCCTGCCCCAGCAACCTTGAATGGGTGGGGCTTTGTGAGTCCCTCCCCCATTTATACAGGAATTTTGACTGGCTTGATCTTGGGAAGCTGTTTTACAGGTGACTGTCACCACCCTAAGCCCTTGTGTGCAACTGCTCTGTCCTGTACAGAAGGCAGCAGTCCTCCCCATCCCTGGCTCTGATGGTCTCCCACCCCATCTTCTGTGATGTTCAGGGAAAGGGACTGAAAGTGCTGCTTTTAAAGACCAATCCTCTTACTTATCTCATTAATTGTAAACAAACAAAAAGCAACACTAAAAGTTTGGTTTTCATCCTCAGGGTAAGCTTTGTAATGAGGCTTTGGACCTATTTTCTTCATATATCACAGTGCAGACACACAGCTGCTTTAGTGTTTGGGACTTGGGTCTCTGAAGCTGTTGCTGACCAGTTCCGGTGGTTGTCTCCTTGCAGGTTATCCAGGCTGTCTTCTTTGGCATCTGTGTGCTGACTGATCTCTCCAGTCTGCTGACCAGAGACAGTGGGAATCAGGAGCAAGAGCGACAGCTCAGGAAGCTCATTTCTCTCCGGGACTGGACACTGGCTGTGCTGGCCTTTCCTGTCGGGGTTGTGAGTATGATGCAGGATGTACTTAGCACAGAAGAAATGTGGGTGCTACTCCAGACCTGTTTTTAATGAAGGCTGCCAGTGGTCCTGGTACATGCCTGCCTTTAATCCCAGCATTTGGGAGGGAAGCAGAGACAGGCAGATCTCTATGAGTTCAAGGCCAACCTGGTCTACAGAGTGAATTCCAGGACAGCCTACAGGCTACATAGTACACAGAGGAACTCTTTCTCAAACAAACAAACAAACAAACAAAAACAAAACAAAAAGAAAAAAATGAGGATTCTTCATAGAAGGGTTCTTCCTTTAGCCTGCAGTAGAGCTAGAAGCCAGGACCTCATGGGCTCCCTATGACTGATCTACATGTTGGCTCAAGGTTTCTGTGTTTGTTTTCTAATGCTGCCAGTACTACAAAAATTTTATTCTCTCATGGTACTGGACACTGGATGTCTGAAGTCTGGAGTTGGTTTCTTTTGATGCTTTTCTCTTGGGCTTCAAGAAGGCTGCCTTTACACTGTTCCATTCTCTTCCCACGGTGCCAGTCTGGGATTTGATTTTCTCTTCTTAATTAGGAAAACTATTATGTCACTCAGAACTCTCCAGTGGCTGCATTTAACCTCACTTACTATCATGTTTTGAGATTCTGGGGAATTGAGATGTTAGCATATGGGACTTGAGATATATATCAGTTGGTAAAATATTTGAAAATATGAAGCTTGCATTCAATCCCACCACCTGGGGGTGGGCACTGGATGTGGTGCTTTGCCCTTGTAATCTTAGTGTCAGTGTCATAGAGGCAGAAACTCTTGTTGACCAGCCAGAATATTCTACATGGTAAATTCTAGATCAGGGAGAGATCTTGTCTCAGAAGTACCTGAGATTTCCTCTGGCCTCCACATAAATGGGCACAGACACATACACAGACATAGACACACACATACACACACACACACACACACACACACACACACACACAGAGAGAGAGAGAGAGAGAGAGAGAGAGAGAGAGAGAGAGAGAGAGAGAGAGAGAGAGAGAGA
>PVIH01031295.1:0-11026 GCA_004025045.1 Sigmodon hispidus | reverse complement strand
TTCCTGATCTCTCCAGGGCTTTAATCATAAAGGAGTGTTGGATTTTGTCAAAGGCTTTTTCCGCATCTAAGGATATGATCATGTGGTTTTGTTCCTTTAGTTCGTTTATATGATGGATAACATTTACAGTTTTTCGTATGTTGAACCAGCCCTGCATTTCTGGTATGAAGCCTACTTGGTCATGGTGGATGATATCTTTCATGCATTGTTGTATACGGTTTGCCAAAATTTTGTTGAGAATTTTCGCATCAATATTCATGAGGGAAATTGGTCTGTAATTCTCCTTCTTTGTTGTGTCTTTGAGTGGCTTGGGTATTAGGGTAATTGTAGCCTCATAAAAGGAATTTGGCAATATTCCTTCAGTTTCTACTGTGTGAAATAGTTTGAGGAGTCTACAGCCTATTTTTAACTGAGTTATTTTTCTACACTCTTTGCTTTTTTAGTCCTTTATAGATTCTGAACATAAACTTCTATCAGATGTTTAGCTGACAAAAATTCTCTCCTACTCTGTGAACTTTTTCTTCATTTAGTTGATTGTTGCTTTTGCTGTACATAATGATTTTGATATTATGAGGTATCATTTGCCAGTTACTGGCCTTAATTCCTGGACAAATGGAGTCTTATTCAGAAAGCCATTTTCTACTCCTATATCTTGCAGACTACTGGGTATATTTTTTGTTGAGTTTTACTGTTTAAAGGTTCATAATGAGGGGCTAGAGAGATGGCTCAGCAGTTAAGACCAGGGTTCAATTCCCAGTACCCACATGGCCGCTCACAACTGTCTGTTATCCCAGTTCCAGGCAAACACCAAGGCAAATAAATAAATAAATAAATAAATAAATAAATAAATAAATAAAAACTTTTTTTTAAAAAAAGTTCATAATGAGTGCATTGATTCATTTTGTTCAGGGTGATTAAAATGGGTCTAATTTTATTCTTCTGCATATAAACATTCAGTATTCCCAGAACTATTTGTTGAAAATGCTGGGTTTTTTTCTCCAATATGTGTTTTGGCTACTTTGTCAAATTTCTGATAGATATAGTTATATACACTCATGTTTTGTTCCATTACTCTACATGTCTACTCCCCTAATACCACACTATATTTTTTTTTACTGTAGCCATGTGATGTATCCTGAGATCTGGAATGGTAATCTCTCCAGCATTTTTAAATGATTCCCTATTAGAGTTTCTATTATTATGACAAAATACATGGCCAATTAGGGAAGAAATTGTTTATTTTGCTTTATAGTTGTAGTCTATCATCAAGGAATGTCAGTGCTGGAATTCAACATATGAACCCAGAAGCAGGAACTGATGTAGATGTAATAGAAAGGTGTTGGTTACTGACTTGATCCTCATCGTGTTTGCTCTGTCTGCTTTCTTATAGCACACACGATCACCAACCAAGGAGTGGCACTGTCTACAATCAATCATCAATCAATAAAATGAATTATAAGCTTGCCTACAGGCCAGTTTGGCATGGAAGTTCTCTCACTTGAGGGTTTCTCTTCCCAAATTACTCATTTATGTCAAATTGACATAAAACTAGCCAATAAAATTGACCCTTTGCCAACATACACAAACATCATTTTTCAACTGGAACTTTCTCTTTTGCATTTGTCTCCAAAATAGTTTTATTATTAATACCATGATATAAACTATCCTGACCTTTACAAGTTTCATAGTACTTAAAAACTCAAACATTTAAAAATTTCAGTCACTTTAAAACATCCAGAGTCTCTTTCAAAGTTCAAAGCCTCTCTAAAACATCCAAAGTCTCTCTAATATCCAAGAATCTCTCTAAACTTCAAAAGTCAGTGTAAAATCCCATCATCTCTGTAAAATTCCTGTCTGTTAACTGGGATCTCCTATAAAATAAAAACAAAATAAGCTTCCTTTCTTACTTCAAGAGGGAAAAACCAGGCTACAGTCACAGTCCAAATAAATCAAAGCCAAGCTTCAACAGCATAAAAACACAATGTCCAATATCTGGGATTCACTAAAGATATTTTGGTCTCCAAAGGGTTTGTACAGTCAAGGTCTCTAGCTCTGCCATACATATAACAAACTATTTCCTAGGCTCAGATGAACTCCAATCTTTACATGTTACTGTTGTCAAGGGTCATTCTACAGTAGTGGCAATCTCCAAAACACTGTGATTTCTGCTGTAAATGTGCTACCCCTTCAAAGATAGACTCTACTGGTATCTCTTCAGTGACTGACCCTGCTTGTAGTTGTTTGCATCAGAATGGTCTCATAAGATCATATATTCAAATACTTTGTCCCTGCTTGTAGAAATCTCTAGAAAGGATTAGGAGGTATGGACTTGTGAAAAGAAATGTGTCAAGGGGGGCAGGCTTTGAGGTTTCAGAAGTCCATACCACAACCAGTTCACCAGGCCTGTTCATCAGACCAGCCATGCTCTATCTTCTGCCTTCCCTTGATTAACCCAGAAGTTACTTTGCTCTGTTCATTGTACCTGGACTTGCTAGTTCTACTTGATTGGCATATTGCATCAGCAACAGAGGATATCCAGTTACTGGAGATCCAAAATTTATCATCTTGGTGCCAAACCAGGGATCGCCTAATTCCCTTATCATTTTGGCCCCAAATGATCTCAAGGGATGTCTTGCCTTACTGTCTGGGCAATGGCATGTGAATGGTTACTTCTTGGTTCAAGTTAGAAATTTATCCATATCAGGGCTGTCTCACACCACATGCTTCATCCAAGTTTTCCAGCAGAGCATTGCACTCCTGCCTCCTCCTTCTCTCTTTATTTGTCTGCATCTTCACTCCTCCCCACTTGTGCTTGTTCCTTGCTCATCTGCTTGCCCGCTTATCATGTCTTTCCTCCTGGATGGCTTTTTACTCTTTCTCCCTGTCCCAAATAAAACACTTGTACTTCCTGAGTTCTCTTAGTGACATACCTTTGGCAAGGCCTGTCAAAGGGTGCCCACTTTGATTTTGCAGACCAGGCTTCCCTGACATTTGGTTTGCCCATGTGGGGATTCTTTCTACAACAGATCCATTTCCTCTGCCTGTTCTGCTGTCCTTCTGCTGCATACGAGAAACACACTTCAACTTCAAAGACAGGCACAGGCTCAGAGTAAAAGGTTAGAAAAGATTTTCCGATTAAATGGTCCCAAGAAACAAGCTGATATAGCCATTCTAATATGTAACAAAATAGACTTCCAAAATATTCAATAGAAAAAAGTATTTTCAACAAATGGTGTTGGCATAACTGGATGGTAGTATGTAGAAGAATGAAAATAAATCCAAACCTATTGCTCTGCACAAAATGCAAATCCAAGTAGATCAAAGACCTCAACATAAGGACCAGCTACATTGAACTTGATAGAAAAGAAAATGGGAAACACCCTCCAATGCACTGGTACAGGTGACCACTTCCTAATATATATATTTATATATAAAGTGAACATGACTTGGTAACTGAAAAAATGATTATTTGAATATTTAGAAAAAGAAATGACTGGAGGGCTGGGAAGCATGCAGCAGTAAAGTACTGAGTATGTGAAATGTCCTTGTTTTCAGGATAGAAAAGCAAGAAGAATCCAGAATTCAGGGTACCTACCACCAACCGTGTTTGGTTACTTTATTTCTTCCACTTCAAAATCGTTATTCTCTGTTTTAGCTTGTTGTTCTTGTTGAAAGAATGACAGAAATTTCTAGAACAAATTGTTCGCCCCCTTCTCAGTCATCACTATCTACTTCATTACCTAAATGAGACATTTTTTCAAGTCTCTTTTCAGCACGTGAGCATGTGCTTCCACACACATATGCTTAACACATGCCTAACTTTGCTGGTGTTTAGCATAAGTTATTTTAAGTGCCTCATTCTGTGAATGGTTTGCTTTTAAAAGTGACTTCTTTGTATCAGAACATGTAAAACTATTCTTAGTAAACTCTATGTATGTTTTACTTTTTGAAAATTTTCATTTATATATTTGAAATGCCATCTTCCTATATTTCCCACTTTGGCCTAGAACACAAGAATCTCCCACTTTGGTCTCTTAAAGTGATTGATACCATAGTTATTCATTTACAAAATTTTTTATTGATATAAAGTAGTTATACATATATAATACATTAAGTACAGTATCAAAATTATGTACACCCATATATTACATCAGGGCAATTTCTACTTCTATTTACTTAAAATTTTTTTCTTTCTGTGTGTTCAAAGTGTTCAACTTTCTCAGAGTTATTCAGAAATATTTAATTGGTATAGAGATGTGGCTGCATGCTTAGTAACCCCAGAACTCTTGGTCAATCCCCAGGGTGAGATAAAATAAAATAAAAATTAATTGTTACAAACTGTAAAATAAAAGAATATTTTGAATGTTCTCTGAGTTCTCTGGTACTGGATAAACATAATTTTGGAAGTGTTTCTCCTTAGTAGTAATTAAGGCAATAGCCCACCACATCCTGTCTTTCACCTAAAATTGGGTTTCCGGGGCAAGAAAATTTTGGTGCCCAGATTCCTGTTAACACAGCCAGGTTTACCTATAATACTGCTAACTACAGAAAAGGGAAAGTTTGTTAATATTTTAAGGATGTTGCAATAAAGTACCAGAAACTAGATGTTATGGTTGATATTGCCAACTTAACATAATCTACAATCAATCTGAAGACAAGCTTCTGGGCTTGTTTGTGAGAAATTATTTAAGTTAGGTTAGCCTCTGAGCATATATAGGTGTAATTACCTAAATTAGATACAGAATATTAGTATTTAAAAATGGCGCTGATGCTTTAATAATCTGATTGCCTTACTCACTGTCACACTCCACCCATCACACAAAACTAAGTAAAAACAATACTTCTTTTAGAGTGACTCTTAGAATGATGCCCTTTCGACCAGCAGCAAATAGGCAGACAATGCCTTCTACCCTTTATGGATAAAGGGTCTTTAATAAGGAACTCTCCCTCAAAAATCCAAGAACCTAAACTGAGCTTAAAGTTCTAAGAAGCCAGATCTTTCAAGGTTGCAAAAGAAAAGCAGCTGACATATATCCCAGATACCCAGTGGTTTCAAAGAACCAACGTAACCTGCAGTTTAAAAAAAAGATTAAGGAAAACAGCTAACTTTTCCATTTTGTCCCTATGGAAACCTCCTCCTCTCCTCATCTACATCCACAAAACTCCCAGCTTGAAGGATAAAAACTGTATTTTGAACACTGGTCATTTTGCTGGTTGCTAGGTCCTGGGCCAGGAATCTTGGCATTAGAAATTATGCCTATTCTAGCTGTTTTCATCATTCATTTCTTTGTACAAACTTAATCCTTACATATTATCATTACAGCCCCACTGAAAATATAGAAGCTTTCACCAGGCTTCTATTTTATCTCCAATTTTCCATTTCTTATCTTTCCTTCATGTTACAAGAACTACTTCATTTTCCCACTCCATTCTCCCAGCTTACTATGGCTAACTGATGGCCCTTATGCAAAGTAGAGACCTTACTTCATATGCTTTTGTGGTGGTTTGAATAAAAAATAGCCCCATACACTCAAATATATTCCCAGGAAGTCACAAGGATTAGGAAGCACGATCTTGTTGGAGGATTCAGGTTTCTGGGGTGGACTTTGAGATTTTAAAATCCCAATCTTGTAACAAGATGTTTCTGACCTGTCTAGTCCCACAGTTTGGATCTTCTGCAGCTGCTTATGTGGACCAGCAGTCCCAATGTCCTGAAGAAACACACAGATGCTTATATTAATTTTATCCTGCTTGGCCTATGTCTCAGGCATTTTGCTACCTAGCTAGCTTTTTCATCCTAATTCAACCCATTTCCATTAATATGTCCTGCCACATGGCCCGTGGCTTGCCTATTTTGTTACATCTTGCATCATGGGTGGCTGGATCATGTCTCCATCGATTTTGCCCTTCTTTCCCTACCTATGCCTTGATTTCTCTGTCTACTTCTATGATACCTGACATGGGGCAAAACAATTCCTTTATTGAAAGAATGATATTTACAGCATTCACAAAGATATTCCCAAATCATAATCTAGACTCCCCCACCTCTTTCTTGCTCTCTGTAGCTCTTATCTATTTCATAAACACCATGCTGTCATCATGCTCCTCACAGTGATGGTAATGGACTAAGACTCTGAAACTGAAGGAAGCCCCTTGTGCCTTTGTCACAATGTCTCTTCACAGCAATAGAACAGTGACTAAAATAGGAACCATTTTAGATGGTATTTTTTTCAGGCCCACCCAGCCCCATGGTCCAGAGGAATCTCTCCCACCCGTGGTCCCACAGCCACTTATAAAAAAATTACTTGAAGGCTTATATTAATTAGAAACCATTTGATCTATGTCTCAGGCTATTACTAGCTAGCTCTTGCTCTTAAATTAACCCATTTTCTATTTATCTATGAATTGCCATGTATCTTGTGGCTTACTCGTCTTCCATTACAACTTGCTCACTGAGCAGCTCACAGAATTTTCTCTGACCCCACCTATGTCCTCCCTGTATCTCTTTCGGGTTTCCCTTCTGGCTGTGTCCTGCCTTGCCATAAGCCATGACATTTCTTTATTGACTTAATTTTGTATTGGCAGGAGTGGCAAGGTGATACTTTATTTTATCTGACAGAAACCTCCAGCACCACAGAGGTCATCTTTGTCATTTCTTCAGCCACATGTATATTTTCTATCTCAGCATGTAAATAGGTAAGTGTCCCATTGATTCTCAGTAGTGACTTGGGAGTTCAACTACATTTCATTTCAGATCACAAGGGCCTTTTATTCTTCTCAACATTTTCCTCTGGGGTACTTTGGAAACAAACAAGAACATTGTTCTGATAAAATTTCAGTCCCTAGAGAATGCTGTAGAATAAGAAACTAGCATCAACGTGTTTTCAGGCTAATAAGCATGGACAATCTTCCATTGGTTCTCAAACTGTGAGTCATGATCCCTTTGGAAGTCAAACTACATTTTCCCAGGGATCACATATTATATATATATATATATATATATATATATATATATATATATATATATATATATATTCTTCATATCAGTAGCAAAATTACAGTTGTGAAATAGCAAAGAAATAATTTTATGTTTGGGGGTCACCACAATATGAATGATACAGCATTAAGAAGATTGAGAACTAACTGCTCTATACCCAAAGACAGTCCTTGGGGCTGTTTTTTTTTTTCTGAAAAAAAAATTAAATTAAAATAACTAATAACTGGGTCTTGAATCAGGACTCAAAATTTCCCACTTCATCTAATTTTCCATTCAGATCTGGCCTCAGAATCCCTTGACTAAATTGCTGGCCTGTATTTCGAATGTGTGATCCACTTATCTTTTGGGACTTCAACAATTTCCTTCAACAAAGTGGCAAATGTCAGACTCAATGATTCCCTAACTTCAGACTTACTTTTCTCTCTGCTCCTATCTTTTCCTTTGTTTACCAAACTCTGGTTATTGTATTCTGCTAAGCTTAAGTAGTCTTTCAAGTCAATAGCAATAACAGGCCATTCTTTAGGTAACAGAGAAGGCAAAGGAATTAAAGATTGTAGAGAGCCCATTGAGTGAATTACCTTGTTTACCACTCTTAGATCTGTTACCATTCTTGATCTTCCAGATTTCTTTTTGATAAGAAATACAGAAGAACTACAAGGTCTTGTTAATTATTCAATATGCTAAGCATTTAAATGCTCTTTTACCAGATATCCTAGGGCCTGCAATTTCTCTTTTGTTAAAGAGAACTCATAAAGGCTTAGCTGTTAACCATTTTAAAGGTAGTGCTATGAGTATCTTTGAAAGATTAGCAACTGTTGTACTTTGTTTTTGTACAACCTGAATGGTTAGTGACTGTTTCTCATAATATCTTTTAATATTTTTTCCAGAAATATGTTAGTTTATTGTTCATTTTTGAGATTGGAGGAATGTTAATCTGTGTTAACACTAATGTTAATTGTTGCAGTAAGTCTCATCCCCATAAATTCACAACAATGTTAGCAACATATAGCTTCAATTTTTTTGTCTTTCTGGCTCTATACATTCAAGCCATCTTGCACTATGCTTAACCTGGGATAAAATCTAATTTCTGAAAAACAGAACATTTACTTCCTAAGAGAGCCAATTTGGATGTCAAGATTCTGGTAAAGTTGTTATATCTGCCCCTGTGTCTAACAAACCTTCAATGACAACATCATTTATTTGTATTTTTAACTTTGTTTTTTGTTCATTTATAAAAGTTTGGCCAAAACATTCTTTTCATGTTTTTTTCCAAATTTTTGTTCTCTTTTCTATAACTTTTCTATTGTCCAGAGTAATATGGTTTTCTAGAATAGGTTTTAGTTTCTTTAATTGCTTTGGGAAGATGTTTCCTTCATGATGGCATGATAAGACTGACCTGTATTTGATATGGGACTTTCAAAGTCCCCACAGAGCATTTCTATCTGTCCCTTGTTGATCTACACTCATTAGTCCAGTGCCTCCCTTTGCCACACTTTCTGTATACTCTATAAAAGAGGTGCATTCTCTTGACAGCATTTCCAACAAAGTCATTGTTTCTGAGAACACTTTGTTTACAGTCTCTTTTCATGTGATTTTCACAATTGTGACATTTAATATTTTAATTTTTCCTTAACCTTCTAGAAATAATAGTTATAAGGTTCTAAATTAATTATATCTTGAAATCAACCCTACAAGGACTCTGACCTTGTTTTTAATGATCTAGTTATTCTTTTACATTGCAAATTACAATTTTTAAAATCTAGATATTTAATTATTATTCACCATGCTTCTGAATCTGGTACCATTCTGTTTACCACTACAGTTAGCCTCTGCAAAAACAAAAACAAAAACAAAAAACTATAAAGGTTTCTTTTGGGCTTTGAATTACTTTTGTGAAAGATTCAGTTTCCTCTCCTATTTCTTCACTTTTTTCCCATGCATTCAAGACTGTCATTTGGCATAAATCCAGGGTGTTCTCATTATATTATAATTGTCTTTCTACACCAGTATAATCTCCCTCCCTAAGAAGTTGGTCTTGAGAGATTTCTATGCCTCTATCTCTGCTTCTTTTTCTATTGTTTCAGGCTCATCCTTTCACCACGTCTTCCACAGTAAAAGTGGCCCAGCCACCAAAACAGCAATAACCATATTTGACTAGTCTTTAGGGATAATTTGATTACATGATGACTAGGAATTTAACATTTGTTTTACAAACAGTGAGTGCATATCATAAGTGACAATTGCTTCCTTGATTCCCTTTAATTCTAACATTTGTATCAGAGCCCAATTAACTTGTATACTGTTTTTTTTATCATTTTATTATTTCTTTAAAGTTATTAGATATACTAATATTGGCTATTTGAAAGCCTTAGGTTGTTTTTGTTTAATCTTATAAGACAATGTTGAGATTGGTTCTTTAAATTTCTCTGTCTAGGTCTGGATATCTTTGTGTTCTTTCTTAACAAGTTTCCTAAGACATTTTTCTTATCATTTATATTAGCTGACTTTTTTAAATGATAAAACAGAAATAGTCAAACAAATAATAATCATAATAAACATCATGATAAAAATTATGATGATAATCCTATCTATATTATTTATCTTCTCTTTTATTCATTCAGTTTCAAACCATTTAGAGTAATATCAAAGAAATACCAACCACCTTTCATTGCCTTAAACATATTCCCCTATTAAGAAAATCCAATTTACTTACCAAACTTGTTGTCAGTGATGATTCAGATGATTGTGAAGTAGGGCAGCTACTTAGTGTTGTAGCAGGCCAAGGAGGGGATCCAAAAAGAGAGAGAAAAAAATAATCTACAAGGAGAGGGAAGTCCTTGTCTGAAAAACTTAACCAGATGAATGTGGAGAAGAAAGATGTGTGGCCAATTCTGCATAAGCCTGGAGGCTAACTCCAAACAGAAAGCCTAGCCCGGTGATAAATACTCCTCTTGCCATGTGTTGCTCTGGCCAGTCAGAGGAATTCATGTCAGCAAAAATTGGGCACCAAATAATGCATGAATTCTGGTTAGTATATAATGAAAACCTAGAGCCAGATATTGGAGGAAAACTAGAATATCAGAGAGAAGAAACAGACCACGGTCAATTTTCACCAAGCCAATATCCCAGGGTGAACAGGGTAAATGCTATCTTTAAGAGTCTTGTATGGCTGGTTACTCTTACAGAATGTCTGAATAACTGAATGTCTGCCTCATCCTGTCTGGAATATCTTCCCTGCCCAGTTCCTTCACTTTCAGGTTCAAATCTGCATCATAATCCTAGAGTAAAGATTGAAGGTATGAGATACTACTATTTGGTTGTTAGGCTTTGAACTCACAGAAATACAGAAAGATCTACAGGTTGATAAAATTAAAGATGTGGGTTACCACTTGGTTGTTCCCTGTGAGGGATTTATGGCATTAGTCTCCACTCTATGACCCTCATGACTTTACTGTGGGTAATTCTGTTCTATGATATTCCAGGCTGATTTTTTATTGAATATAAAATATATCACCACACTATTCCACCTCCTAATAGGAATGTTTATAAAATAATAAAACCTATAGCACAGCCAATTATGACAAGACTAGGTAACTATTCAGGAGCCCCATTAAAGTCTCTTTATTTTCATGACTTCCTGTACAGAGGAAATTACTAAATATACTGCTCTGGACCCTACTGATTCCAAGAGCTAGCTCTTCCTTCATATTCACATTATTCCTCAACATCAGCCCTTGCTATATGTAAAAGCTTTAAAATATCAAACTAGTTCCCTAGACTTTTCAAAAGACGTTTTCAACCTCACCTTCAAAGTTTTTGGTAAGAAAGAATTAAAAATGGAAAAGTTGAAAATATCTTCAACTTAAATACTCACTATTGGCATCTGCTCTCAATCACCTGCTCTCAATCCCCAACAAAGGATAAGAAAGGCTAAAAGATCAGATCACTAGTATCCTCAAATGGGTCCTGGAGACTGTTTAGTTGTGGTACTGAGGCCTATTAGGCAAGAGCCCTTTGCCAACTACCAAC
>PVIH01031294.1:0-11027 GCA_004025045.1 Sigmodon hispidus | reverse complement strand
AACGGTAGATGGATAGATGAATGGATGACTTCTGAAAAACAAAACCTGAAGTTGTTCTTGGAAACACTTCTTATTCATGCACTTATTTGTGTACACACACACACACACACACACACACACACACACACACACACAGAGCGAGAGCAAGAGAGAAAGAGAGAGAGAGAGAGAGAGAGAGAGATCTTAATGATGTTAGCCTTTTATAATAGAAAATTTTCTTAAAAATTTTTCTTATGAAAAAATTCTTAGTGTAATATGTCTTATTATTTCCAATGCTATGATAAAACATTCTGCCCAAAAACAAGTTGAAGAGGAAAGGGTTTATTTGACTTACACTTCCCCAATGTATGCCATCATTGACAGAAGTCAAGACAGGAACTCAAACATGACAGGAATCTGAAGGCAGGAACTGATGTGGAGCCCATGTGCTGCTTTTGAGCTTGCTCCACATGGCTTGCTCAGCCTGTTTTCCTACAGAACCCAGGACCACTGGGACAACACCCATCAAAAAAAAATGCTCTGTTGATCTTATTGAATCATTTTCTCATTTAAGGTTTCTTCCTTTCAGATAACATTAGTTAACTAGAAAACATTAAACTGGCTAGCACCGTGCAAATTACAGGAAAGTAAATGTATTTGACAAATGATCAACTCCTCTGGTAAGAAAAGCTTCCTGTTAGACATGTGCTTAGATTTTCTGTCAGATTATTACAAAATAAAGAGTTATATGGAAGACAGGTTTCTTGGCAAAGTAAATTGTCACTGAAAAATGTAAGAATGAAATTATCCTACAAAACAACCATAATTTTGAATGCTAAATTGACTTGGCAAGTTCATTTTGTTGACTTCTTGAAAGTATGATGAGCTAAAGCTCCAAATATTCATCATGCATTGTGGTATTTCTAGATTGACTCCTTATTCTTAGATTCATTGTATCTGTTCTTAAAGAAATGTCAATTTCATGCTCTGTTATTTTGTAATTGATATTTTAGATTAAAATGAATTCACCTGCTGTAAAGCTAAGCAAAGAGGTTTTGAAATTTCTCTGCTTCTTATAAAATAGCATTCGCAAAGACAGTTTGTCTGTAGAAAACCAAAAGACTTTACTGTTTTCAAATGGTCCAATGATTCATGACTATAAAAAAATTAAAATATAAATCTGGAAAAAATCTATCTAGAAGGCTCTCAAATGTTTGGGGACCTAAATTCACAGCACTAAATAAGACATGAGTCATATAATAAATCAAAGTAAACTACAAAGCATAGATTAAATACAAATGAAAATAAAACACATTGAAACCTAATAAATAAGACTAAAAAGTTTGCTTTCAATTTTCCAATACTTTTGAAGAAATATAGAATAAAATATTTAATATATGATTGAGTAAGCAAAAATGCTTAAGTTACAAAAATTGTAAGTTTCAAACATATCCATTGGATGACTGCCTCATCAAAGTTAAAGACTTGATTCCTTAAAATTTAAGTTAAATTCATTTCTGATATGTAAACATGAAATTTTACATGATAATGGGGTAGCACACAATGTTTTACATAATGTATATACTATGCAATATTTAAATTATGTGAAGCAAGCATATCTATTTCCTCAAATATTTATCATTCCTTTTTATAATAGCTTTTGAGATAATAGGTCATTATTTCCTATATTCACCTTATTCAAATCTTCAACCCATTAAAGACATTTAGAAATAAAAAGGCAAGCTATAAAAATAGGGAAACTGTTGACAATGTGTATTTCTGACAAATAACTTATATGTTGCATAAATTCTAGTTGTATTTAAAAAAAACTCAGAGCCAGATATCAGGAAACGCTGAAATATCAGAGAGGAAACAGACCACAGTCAAATCTCACCTAGCTATCTTCCAGCTTCCTCAGCATCTCTTCTACAGAATGAATTTCTGTTTTAAATATGTTTTTCTGTCCAGTTTCACATCCAGGTTAAGATTAAAGGTGTGAACTACTATTATTTGGTAGTTAGCCTTGAACTCACAGAAACAGAAAGATCTCTGTCTCTGGGTTATGGGGTTAAAGGTGTAGGTCACACTCCTGAATTTTCCCTGTGTTGGCATTAAAGGCATGAGTTACCACTCTCCCGGACTGTGGGTAGATCTGTTCTCTGACATTCCAGACTGGTTTTATTAAATACATAACATATCACCACCATACTTATACACAAAATGTATTATGAATTTTTAAAACTTAGTCAAAATTTCAAATATTGTCAAATAATTCAAGTAGAAAGTTAAAAAATATGCAAATGTCCCTAGAGAATCTGAAAACAAGCTCAGTATCACCACACATAAGAGAATAAGTCAGAAGCAATGGTACAATATTCACATGGAGATATCAGCTGAAGTTGAAACAATATTCAATGTCAGTGTTTAAGGGACTTGGAACAACCAAGATCATGACAGCTAGTGAAAGCATAAATCTACAGAGCTGCTTCAGAACAGAATCCCACAGTTTCTTGACATGAAGTTCAATGCCTATTTATTATGTAACCTACCATTTTCACTTCTAGATATTTGCTCAAGATAAATGAAAATGTGTCACATCATGACTTGTGGATGAATGCTTATAGCCCTTGTATTCATAATAGTAAAAAACTAAGGCCCCAAAGTAGGTGAACAGAAAAAGTAATTGAGGTCCATCCTTACTATGGAATTCTTACTGGGGACAAATGGAGCAAAACTCTGAGAGGCACAATATAGAAAGTGACAATTACAAGAAGTCTGCATGAAAGAGATGTGCATAAAACAATGTATACCGTGTTGCTATTCCATTTGTATGAAATATACAGAGGGGAAACCAACTTACATTGATAGAAAGTGTTCTAGTGGTTGTCTGAGACCAAGGGTGGCAATAATGTTCCCAGGATCGGAAAGGAATGATGAGCCTTGGTAATGGTTAGTTGAGTGGGGATGTTTGTCAGAATCCATGGAGCTTTATAATTTAAAGAATACATTTTTCTCCCAATTAAATTGCTGTTTTTAAGATGACAAAACTTCGCTCTGTGTCACCTTGACTCAAGTCAGAGCCATTTGTGAAGCAGGAACCTCAAAAAACTAAATGTTCCCAGCAGATGGACTTGTTAGTAGGTTTGCGGAGTATTGTCTTGATTAATGATGAAAATGTGAGGGCTTGACCCATTGTGGGTAGTGCCATCCTTGGGCCGGTGGTCTCGAGTTTTATAATAAAGCTAAAGGCACAAGCCATAAGGATCAAGCCCCCAAATAGCACAGCTCACAGGCCTCTGCCTCAATTTCTGCCTTCAGGTTCCTGCGTTGATTTTTTTACCTGACTTTGTTTGGTTGAAGACAATGCTGTGAGAGCATATGACCCAACAAATTCTGCCCTCCCAGAGTTGCTTTTGGTCATAGTGTTTTATCAAAGCCATAGAATAGAACTAAGATGAACTATCCATGGCCAAGAGTATGAAGTTGCTTTTCTTTCTTACTTTATATTCCTTTCACTCCTTTCTCTCTTTTTAAAAATTTATCTCTTTCCTTAAGTGACACACAAACATTTTTCTGTGATAGAAAAATACTGATATTTTTAGAAACATTTTTCTAGAAGTTTCTGTGCAGTTGTATATTATTGTATCTCATCTTGCCATGTTACATTTTTGTACTTTTGAAAATGGGATCAGTAAAAAGGAGATCTAACTTATTTCCCTTCTCTAGGCAAGAACACTTAAAAATGAATATTGTCCATACTAGGTCCTTTCTGTGTTTTATTTGACAGCAAATTACATGAGCTGAGGACTTCATAAGAGCTATTGTTTTGGATCATTCAACTCGCTGCATTTTGACCTCTGGGGACTAGAAACTCAGTTTCTTTGGGACAAAGGGGGCAGTGTTTTTTCAGCACTTTCATGGGTCATAGTTGACCTCTCCTTGTTCTCTGATCTTAAGGACATCTTAGCAAAATTAATATTGGAGACTCCCAAAGTCTGATTAATCGGTGTGTTGAAATGCTACAGAGCAGAGGGTAACTTACTGCACTTTAATTAACAAAAAAAAATTAAAAGAATACACAAGTACAATGCCATGTGGCCCCCACTTCTTAGTAAATTTAATTAATCACCTAATCCTGCGGGAAGTTTTCTGCTTTGGTGTGAAGAGGTATTGCAAGTAAGGCATACGAAACTCTGTTTGGATAGGCATTCAATTAGATTTTCTCATTTAGACAGTCTTGAGCTGATATACATTTTTGAATGATTCGGTGTGCATTTTGATTTTCTAATTTTCTGGGTCATGTTTTCAAATACTACAGAGACTGAAAGAACAAACTCAATGAATGAGTTACAATCCAAGGGGGAAATAAAGTATTCCAACCAGGTTGAGGATCCTCAAGAAAATATTTGTATGATCCTTCCTCATTTATTTTTTAGTGGTAATGCTTATTTGTAGTAGGAACTTTCTTTCCTGCCAGAAACTTTCAAAAACCCAGCAGTCTCTTTCCAAATAATTGGCTTGATGGCTTAATACTGTAGTAAATGCTGGGATTGTAGATCAAGCATATTACTAACTAGCTCTTAGAGTTAAATTAACTCATAATTGCTATCTATGCTTAGCCACATAGGTTGGTACCTTTACCAGTCCAGCATTCTCATCTTGTTTCCTCTGCATCTGGTTGGTGACTGCATCTCTTTTCTCTTCCCAGAATTCTCACAGTCTGGTCACCCCACCTATACTTCCTGTTTGGCTAATAGCCAACCACTATTTCATTAAACCAATACGAATGACAAATCTTTACATTGTATAAGAGCATTATCCCACAGCACTTATTACTGTCATTTATTCACTATTGCGTACTTTTGTGATATAATTCATTAATTTATTTTTTCATGTGTTTATTGATTGAGTACATTCTGAGCATGCATAACTAGACTCATGATAATAAAATACATGTTTTTCCTAACTTCCTAGGCTTGCAGGCACTGTAAACACTTTGTCACTAGTTCTGAAATCATTTCTAGAAATAGCTAATTATTCTTATTTTTAAAAAGAATGAAATGAGCCTGGATCAAGATCTGAATTCAAATATCATGAATTGGAAAATTCAGGCTCCTTGCACTTCGACAATCTGTCTCACCTATCTTGTCTCAGACAAAACTAAAAGACCTAATTCAGGTTAGAACAGAAGAATAAGGAAGGGGGAAGCGCTGCTTTGTGCATGGGAGGTTCCCTGTTCTCTCCTGGTATTGGAGACTTCTCTCTCTCATGTTTGGGCATGATGCCTACTAGAGACTTGACTTGCAAATTCCCTGCAAAACAGGGACCATATCAAATTATTATAAAGGTCCTTTGTTCTGATCAGTTCCCAACATTTTTTTTTGCCTCAAAACTAAAGACAGTTGACTTCAGCATTCTATAGTAAAAATTTTATGATTTAAAAGAAAAAAAAAAAACCTGTCATTGTGCTTCCTGTTGTCTTTTTTCTCATCAGTTGAACTCCATAATGCAAAATAGATGTATTGGGCATTTAATTTCAGTGAAATTAGATATTGAACTGTCAACAGATTCTAAATAGCATGAAGTAACTTGTGAAGTTGTAGCATTTACACTCCAGTTTCCAACTTCTCATTTGGCATTGATCCTTGAACATGACAATATAATGTTCTCAATTTGGTGATGCTAAAATATCTTAATCTTAATTAATGAATAAAGAAAAAGTGGTGTTTGCTGAGCTCAATGCTCGCCAAGTATGAGGAAACTATATCTCAGCTGTATGTCCTGTTACACAGTGTTCTTGGAACTGGTCCTGTGTCGCTCTCGGTCTGTTCGTTATGATCTGATAACTATGTTTATCGAATGGAATATTTATATATGCTGTCACACAGTCAGTCCATATGTGCAAAATATTGCAAGTTCCTCAGTAGCATTTAGCATCACCCACTGTTATGTTCGTTTCTTGGAATAGGCCTTCTGGCGCCTTCAGTAGTGCTCTTCAAAGGCACACAGTTTGCTCGCTATGAGTATTGGAGTAGAGTACTTCAGAATGTGAGATGACCATTTCTGTATCAAAATTCAGCAGCATTAATGGAGGGCTATTGCTTTCCCTTCTATGTCCTACACTTGGACACCTTACAAGTCATACCATGTTTCCACAAGAGGAGAGTTCAGTCACATGTGCCAGCCATTATCATTTTATTTATAAAATTTGCAATTAACTGAAGAAATACATGGAGAATATAAAAAAAAGCCTGAAACTTAAACAAGCATGTTTTATATTGAGTGTAAAAATGATAAAAGCTAATTGACTTCTGGAAAAAAATTCCAGAAGCCAAAAGACCATACACAAAAACTCAATATGTCTTAGCTTTGTTTCTGAATTAAATCTGGGACATCCACCAGTTTCGAGAATGGGAGACAGCTGTCTTCATAGAATATGCACATTGGTAAGCCCCCTTCATTTCTAAGTCTGATCAAGTCACACTGAATAAAGGACAAGGAAGGGAAGTGGCACTCTACCTGCCAGCTGAGAGATGTGTATGGCCTATTTCTCAACGCTGTTCAGCTGTGTCAGACTCAAACACGAAGCAAAGTGAGAGAAAGAAATGGAGATATGTGTGAAGAACATGGGATTACTGGTATCTTTTTACATGAGCTGTTCACACTTTGTGTACTGAGCTAAAGACACAGCCAATGCAAATGGCTGGAATGTATTGGCCTGAGAAAGTACCTGGCCATTAAATGAGTATGAAGAAATAGTTCTTGGGGCCAGCAAGACACCTCAGTGAGTAAAGGCACTTCCAGCCAAGCCCAGTGACTTGAGCTCAGTGCCCAGAAGCCACAGACAAGAAAGACAAAAACAGTTTTCATAAGTTGTTGTCTGACCTCTACGTGTGTGATAGTTTACACATACATGTGTATAACATATAGACATGCACATATAAATAATCAAATAAGTATTTTTAATTTTAAAAAAACTGTTTCTAACCAAACACAGTTAATGTCTAGTCCTGGGGGACATTGATGCTATTAATTTAGAACCTGTGTCTTTTATGATCTCTTGAAATGCACAATTCCCTAGCCTTAAGAACAGCTTTGCAAAGACACTACTTGATATTTCAATGGCGTTTTGTCACTACAGCTTGAAGCAGGAATGGATGCATTATTTACCTTCTCTTTTTATATCCTAGTAGATTTGTGGTGGGATGGTTTAAGAAACTCCTGTCCTCTCCAGCTGCTCCCTTCAAGTGCTGACCATGAACTGGGCTCTGGTATGTCTTGGATACAATGCTTCAAGGATGAAAATTCTCGTAACACAGCAGAGAGCAGAAAGACTTGGCATTCTGCTTTTCTGTCACCAAGATAGCCCAGAAATACAGAAAGAGAGCCTCTACTGGGTTCTCCAGACCTGACTGTAGACTGTGGATGTTAATGGCATAAATGCCTACAAAGAAATGAAAATACGTAGAGCTTTAAACAAACAAAACACACATTCAGCTTAAGATGCTCCAGTGGCCACTCCCTGCCAAGTCTCTCCTCCAGGCCTCGGCCACACTGTTTTTCCTACCGTGACAGATTGGATTTAATTGAAAAGTTGCTAGTTTAGAGCTGTTACGGAAAACTGTTGGAGAGAAATAAAATCAGTCTAGTGACTGCCATGAATCTATTTTTACATAGTTTCTTTACCCTGGCCATCATTAAGAAACTAGTGTATTTCCCAAAGCCATAAAAAAAGTACATCAAGAAGGGGACATACTCTCTTGTACATGAAAAGGTTCAAAATCTCAGAGACCATTTCTATTTTCTTTTTATTTTTGACATCAGTGAACTTAATGTGCCCTAATTATGACATTATTTTGTTGTTATTGTTAGCTCTGAAAGATTAATCATTATTTTTACTCTAAAATTCAGCAATATGCTTTTGTTGTTAGTTGTTTATTATCAATTCAATCTAGAGTCACCTGGGAAGAGATGGCCTCAATGGAGGAATTGCCTAGGCCCTACTGGCCAATGAGCATGCATGTCTGTGGTCAATTGTCTTGATTGCTGATTTGATATAGGAGGGCCAGTCCATCGCAGGCAATACTATCCCTAGACAGGTAGTTCTGAAAGCTTGCTAAACATGAACCTGACACCAGAGAGCCAGCTTTGTTAGGCCTCTGTGGGCATCTGTGAGAATGTCTTTTAATTCCTGAGATTAGGAAATATCCTCCTTTGCTTTTGTAATTGGAGTTTGTTTTTTTTTTTAAATGGTGTCTGTGTATTTGTGAATGACTGGGCAAACACATAATATTGTGTATGAATGGATACCTTTGGAGGTCTTTCTGTCCACCTTGTTTCAGGGCAAGACCTCCCCTGTTGTTTCTACCACAACTTCCCATGGGATTCTTATGTCTCAATCTTCTATTTCACCAAAAGAATATTAGGATTTCAGATATGAGCAACTGAATCTGGCTTTTTTATTAATAAATAATTTTACTCTCAAAATTTTCATGTAATTATATGACTTCCCTCTTCCTTTACATCCTTCCAAACCTCCTACATACCATATCCCATGGTTTGCTCTCTTTCAAGTTCATGTCCCCTTTTGTTTTAACTGTTATCGTGTGTGTGTGTGTGTGTGTGTGTGTGTGTGTGTGTTTGTGTGTTCTAAAACAAAATACAACCTATTCTGTTCACAGTATTACTTGTAAATACACTTTCAGAGCTGACCATTTTGCATTGATAACCTTTTGGTGCACTTTTCCCGGGTAAGATTACTTCCCCTGTCCTTAACTGCCTGGAGTTCCTTTTTCTGTAAGGTCTCATGAGATTTTTCTCTTCCACATTAGATGCTATTGTTTTTCAATTCATGTTTAAGCAGTCATGTTGGTGAAATTTATGGGTATAGCTTTGGTCATTCCTAGGAGACACAATCTCACGACAAACTCTCTGTTTTCCTGGCTCTTAGGATCTTTCTATTTCCTCTTCCCATGTGATCCCTAAGCCTTATGTGAAAGACTTGCATTGACATATTGGTTTGGACTGAACTCCACAACTCTGCAGTTTTTAATTTGTTGTGGTTTTCTATAATGGTCTCTATCAGATGCAGAGATGGCGGGATAGACAGATGCTACACCTGCATTTGACTTTGGGATTTCCACCATGCAGTCACACTATAGTCCACTGGAAGACAGGAAACAGTGTGCAGGAGGGATGATGACGGATTCAATTGCACGCAGGTGCAGATGACACGTTAAGTAGCTGTTGAGCTGACACATATTAGCATCAGCTCTGTAAGCATAATTATTGGTCAAGGGCAGATTGTTGTAAAACAGCTAATAAACAGGAAACATTAACTTCCCTCACACAGGGCCTTTGAAAAACCAATATTAGGCCTCTGTGCTCTGTACATGTATTTTCTCTGAAGCCAATTAACCTCTTTATTGGAAAACAAGAGCTTCGTGATTGTTGAACATGGCAGCTAATCCTTCACAAGAGATGACTTTCATTGAGCAAGAGCTGAATGAGTTGTGTTTTCATCACTGACTGACATTCCTATACAATTAAAAAAAAAAGATTATTTAATTTTCTCAACGTTTGTGTTAGTAAAGGCTAAGAGATCCATAAAACTAAAAACTACAGTTTTTTCATCTATCCAAGGCCAAAAGAGCAAAACAGATTAAATTTTCTATGGTGCATATCTTTTCATTGTCCTGCCCATCTAAAGAATGGTTTGTTTATAAAATCAATTTTTATCATATTTCTTCCATAGAACTTTGAAAGTTCAGACTGGGACAAACGTAAGCCTGAATATCTATCAAATCATGGTAGCATTTCAGATCCAGACTTTTGGCTAATGTCAGTGCATCAGAGTTGCCAACAGAGAAGAGCAGCAAAAAATATGAGCAATGAACACTTGGTAAATATAAAATGATGAAGGTATATTTGATAATAACATTTTGAGCATTCAAGTCACTCCAACTTGGTTTAGTGAGCAATAGTGAGAAGCCATTGACATAGTCAATGATGATGTTGTACTTGCTAGGACATCAACTCAGAAAGACTCTTGGGCCCCAGGGACCAAGCATGAGCATAAATACTCTCTCTCTCTCTCTCTCTCTCTCTCTCTCTCTCTCTCTCTTTCTCCTGTGTGTGGTGTGTACATGTGTGGTATATGTGTGTATGTGTGTGTTGTAGTATTCTTTGATTCATTACTTGATCTCCTTCTATTTCCCTCAATCTATTAGATTCCTCCACTCTATTGTGTCTTTTTTCGCTCTCTCTCTCAGACTTCTTTCTTTATATATCCAAATTAGAACCAGTTTGCTCATCATTATGTTCTATACTCTTGTTTGGTGATGCTTAACAGAGCAAAATGTGCACTATGACCTGACTTGTAGTTCAATTCTAGTGTGAAATTATCTAACACAAAGGAATGTGTTCAAATGTGAGCTCAACTGATTTTAATATTTGTTTGGTGTTTGAAACCCCATATGTACTTCACAATTCATAGCACATTATATAGTCCTTACACCTACACAAAGAAATTAAACATTTTTTTTCCTACCAAACCTTCTAAAAAGAAACCTAGACACTGTAGGCCAAAAGAGTCATTGTCACCACTAACAGTAACATATGTTGAACATCTGCCCCATTTGAAAGAAGTTGGAGGTGGAAGTTTTTAATCTTATCCTGTCTTGTTAAAAACTGGAGTACCTGGCATAAAAACCGACTTGTGGACCAATGGAATAGAATTGAGGATCCAGACATTAACCCAAAAACCTATGAACACCTGATCTTTGACAAAAGAGGCCCAAAACATTCAATGGAAAAAAGATAGTATATTTAACAAATGGTGTTGGTATAACTGGATGGAAGTGTGTAGAAAAATGCAAATAGATCCGAGCCTGTCACCCTGCACAAAACTCAAATCCAAGTGGATCAAAGACCTCAACTTAAACCCAACCACTTTGAACTTGATAGAAAAGAAAGTGGGAAATACACTTCTACAAATTGGCACAGGCGACCACTTCCTAAATATAACACCAGTGGCACAGGCACTAAGA
>PVIH01031293.1:0-11028 GCA_004025045.1 Sigmodon hispidus | reverse complement strand
CGCCGAGCCCTCCTCACCTCTGGTCAGGGTTCGAATCCGCCCCTCATAGACCCCTGCAGTTGGTTTGCTCAGTTCACTCAGTTCAGGGTCGCAGTAGGGCTCTTAGTAGATTCCCTGAGCAGCAGGGGCTGCGGGTGTGGCCAGGTGCAGAGTTCAGCTGCCCCTGCTCCAGAGTGCGCTGGGACGCCGCAGAGAGCCTTTATTTTGTATTTAACAAAAAAAACAGTAACATTTAAAATGAGGAAAAGTTAACAATAACTATAAAGAAGATAAAAATCATAAGCATGACTTATCAAGGGTGATAATGAAAATAAGATTGCTACACATATATTTACTTTGTGTTCAGCTTTCCCTCTGAATTTTTTTTCCATCCCTGTATATCCTTATTCAATGTCCCTTCCCCCTCCCACCACATCAGGTCATTTTTCTTCTCCGCAACTCCCCATCCCCTCCCTGGGCAGGGAGCAGACAGTCCTATGGTTCCACTGACCCAATAATGCTTGGATCAGTCTCCACTCCTGGCCAAATCCAGTTTTGTCCCCCCTCCCTCAAGAGTGAGTCTGGTGTTCCCATAGTTGGAGTGGGGTCCGAAAGGTCAGTCCAGGGTGTTTCTGATCCCAAGCTGTTCAGTGGTTGTGGTTTGCCGCTTGGGCATGCTTGGCTTTTTTTCTTGTTTGTTTGTTTGTTTGTTTGTTTAGAGACCACTAATGAGTGAGTACATCCCCTGCTTATCTTTCTGAGATTGTGATACCTCGCTCAGGAGGATATTCTCCAAATCCATCCATTTGCCTGTGAATTTTAGGATATCATTTTTTCTTACTTATGAGTAGTATTCCATTGTGTAGATGTACCACAGTTTGTTAATCCATTCTTCAGTTGAGGGACATCTAGGTTGTTTCCAGGTTCTTGCTATTACAAATAATGCTGCTATGAACATAGTTGAGCTAATACCTTTGGAGTGTAAATGTGCCTCTTTAGGGTATACACCCAGAAGTGGTATTGCTGGGTCCTTAGGGAGATTGATTCTCAATTTTCTGAGAAACCACCATATTGCAATTCCAAAGTGGCTGAACAAGCTTATACTCCCACCAACAATGGAGGAGTGTTCCCCTTGCTCCCCATCTTCTCCAACATAGGCTGTCATCTGTGCCTTTTATCTTAGCCACTCTAACAGGTGTTAGGTGGTATCTCAAAGTTGTTTTGATTTGCATTTCTCTGATGGTTAAAGATGATGAGCACTTTTTCATGTGCCTTTCAGCCATTTGTAGTTCTTCTGCTGAGAATTCCCTTTTTAGATCTGTACTCCATTTTTTGATTGGGTTATTCAAGGTTTGGGGCTCTAGATTCTTGAGCTCTTTATATATCTTAGAGATCAGTCCTCTGTCACTTGTGGGGTTGGTGAAAAACTTTTCCCATTCTGTAGGCTGGCGTTTTGTCCTATTGACAGTGTCCTTGGCTTTGCAGAAGCTTCCTAGCTTCACGAGATCCAACTTATTGATTGTTGGTCTTAGTGCCTGTGCCACTGGTGTTATATTTAGGAAGTGGTCGCCTGTGCCAGTTCTTAGAAGTGTATTTCCCACTTTCTTTTCTATCAAGTTCAAAGTGGCTGCATTTAAGTTGAGGTCTTTGATCCACTTGGATTTGAGTTTTGTGCAGGGTGCAAATAGATCCGAGGTAAGTTTCTTGTATGCAGCAGAAGATCACTTCTGTTTTTGTATCCATAGTGCTAGTGTATGTCTTCTTATAGGTGAATTGAGTCCACTGATATTAAGAGACATTAATGGCCACTGATTGATATTTCCTGTTATTTTTGGTGGTAGTTTATATGTGTTTTCTTTCTTTGGGCTTTTCTTCTGTGGGATTATCAATTGTTTGTGGTTTCATGGGTGTATATGGAATCCTTAGATTCAAGTTTTACCTCTAATTCTTTCTGAAGGTCTGAATTTGTAGACAGGCATTGTTTAAGTATGACTTTGCCATGAAATATCTTTTATACTCCACCTATAGTGATTGTTATTTTTGCTGGGTATAGTAGTCTAGGTTGGCAGCCATGCTCTTTTAGTGTCTGTATAACTTCTGACCATGACCTTTTTGTTTTCATTGTTACCATTGAATAGTCATATGTGATTCTGATGGTTTTGCCTTTAAAGGTAAGTGGGCCCTTTTCTTTTGCAGGTGTTGGAGGGAGAAAACTGGATCTGACATGAGAGGAGGCTGAACTGAGCAATATTGGGACCTTGGGACCTTCTACCCATGCTGGGGAGGAGATGGGGAGATGTGGAGAAGAGAGAGTGATTGAATGTGGTGGGAGGGGAAAGGGACTTTGAATAAGGATATACAGGGATAGAAAATGTGACTTTATTAATAATGAAAAATTTACAAAATTAAATAAAAGAAAGAAATGAATTTATTTGGCAAAAATTTTTTTCTCTGTTCTGTATGTTTTGTGGCTTGATTATTATGTGGTGAACAGACTTTTTTTGAGGGGGTCAAATCTATTTGGTGTTCTGTAATCTTCTTGTACCTCCATAAGCTTTTCCTTCTTTAGTTTGGGAAAGTTTTCTTCTATGATTTTATTGAATACATTATCTGTGCCTTTGAGCTGGTATTCTTATTCTTCTTCTATTCCTATTATTCTCAGCTTAGGTCTTTTCATGATGTCCCAGATTTCCTGAATGTTTTGTGTTATGACTTTTTTTTCCCCCACTTTGGCTGATGTATCTATTTCTGCTATTGAATCTTCCATTCCAGATATTCTCTCTTCCATCTCTTGGATTCTGTTGGTTATGCTTGTATCTGTAGTTCCAGCTCTTTTCTTCAGTTTTTCTATTTCCACCTTTGCCTCATTTTATGCATTTTTTTGCTTCTATTTCAATTTTTGTTCCTGGAATGTTTCTTTCATTTTTTGGTTTGCCTTTTCTTGGTTTTCTTTCAAGGATTTGTTCATCTCTTCCAATTTTTTGTTTGTATTTCCTTCTATTTCTTTAAAGGAATTTTTGTATACTCTTTGAAGGCTTTAATAATCTTCATAAAAGTGTTTGTGCTGTTGTTTCCTTCTGTTTCTTCATTGCTCTGTTCAGATCTTGTAGTTGTAGAACCACTAGTTTCTTCTTATGTTGCCTTGTTGTTCCTTACATTGTTATATGTACTCTTGTACATATAACATCTTCCCATTGCCTCAGTGGGTCACAATTATTCAGCTCCTTGTCAGTTGTAGCTAGAGAGCTTGTGTGTCTCCTGTCTTCTTTGATCAAGGAGTCTGATCTGTGACTTGCTCTGGACAGGGTTCTGAGTTTCAAAGTCTTCAGTCCTATCTGATGACACAGTTCACCCTGGATATGGGTCCCAGGCAGGCAAGATAGGGGTCCCTGGAGGAGGCCCCTCACAGCTAAAGCCTGGGGCCTGTCTGCTGGAAAGAGTCTGAGTTCATACCCTCTGAGTGTGAGATCCCCGAGAGGAATTTTCCAGATGGGCAGTCCAGGAGCTGGTATCTGCTCACCTCTGACTCTGCTCTGGACAGGGTGTGTTTCCAGGTTCTTGCTATAATGAATAATGCTGCTATGAACATAGTTGAGAGTGTTCCCCTTGCTCCGCACCCTCTCCAGCATAAGTTGTCATCTGTGTCTTTTATCTTAGCCAATCTGACAGGTGTCAGGTAGTATCTCAAAGTTGTTTTGATTTGCATTTTTCTGATGGCTAAAGATGATGAGTACTTTTTCAGGTGCCTTTCAGCCATTTGTAATGTGACCATATTTTAAGAATATGGAGAATTTAGTAAGTATGTCCTATAGGTAGAAGTAGATCACTAGGAGAAGGCCTTTGATGGTTATACCCACCATAGTTGTAGCCTACTTTCTCTGTTTCTTGGCCTACTAAGATATAAAGAGTTTCCATTACATAGTCCCATCACCATGAACTGCACTATTTCTTCCATACAATGATAGAATAAAATTTTTCTGAAACCAGAAGGCAAAATAAATGTTTACTTCATTAAGATCTTGTATCAGGTCTTATCACATTAGTACAAAAGTAATTAAAGCACCAGCTATTATTATGATTTGAATTGACTTTTCTGTTATGATTGCAGGCCATGTAGTTCTTTCTCTGTGCAGGGCATTGCTTTCACTGATTAATTATGTTAATTAAGTTAACCTCCATAATGTCTGTGATACTGTGAGAATACACATTTTACAGAAGTGAAAGGCAAAATCCAAGCAGTTAAGTATTTCACCAAGGTCACATGATTTGTAGGTTTGGATAAGAAATGTCCAGTAAGGCTCTTTTTAACACTTATTTACTGTTTGTGGATGTGTTTGTAGGAGGTTATGGAACTTAGAGGTGGTGGAACCTTGCTAGAGAAAGTATGTCACTGGGGGCAGGCTTTGACCTTTTATGGCATGACTTTACTTCTCTGCTTTCTATGTGTAGATAAAATGTGATCAGCCAGCTTTTTGCTTCTGCCTCTTGTTACCATGTCTTCCCAATCATTAAGGAATCTAGATCCCTGGAACTGTAATCTACAATGAAGCCTTTCTTCTTTAAGTAGCATTTGGTCATGATATTTTATCACAACTATAGAAAAGCAATTAACAAACACAGTAAGTAAGAATTCAGGATGTGAAACTATCTATATAAATGCAATGTCAATTGCTACCTTCCATGCTTGAAAGACTCCCTGGGATGTCTTATATCCATCATTTAATTTTGTATCTACAACTTTTTTAAAAAAAAAAATTGAATCAGAGTTCTTTTTCCTCTTCCGGTCACTACCTCATCACTGTCATTCTGTTTCTCTGAGGCTTTTCTCTACAATGAGGTTTCCTACTTTGTAGAGGTTTCGTTAATTTTTTTTGGTGAAGAACAAATGTGGATGGGAACATTTTGTAGTATTTTAGCATGCCCTCAATTCTTTGAATATAGTCTCTACCTTCTTTTATAAAGTTTTTATTAAATAAAAACAATCTATTGGCAGCAGTAACAAAAGAAGGATTGGAAGAGACTCAAGGAAAGGATCACATAACCAGAATGGAGAGTTATGGTAAAAGAAGGAAATCAGAGGTGGAGGAGAAGAAAGGAGGTAACAAACTCTCAATAGATGCAAAAAGGAAGTTCATTTTTATAGTTTATTCTGACAGAGTTGTGTGGGTAGACAAGCTATCAGACATATTCTTCCTATTGCTTCTAGGGATGGCCATGTGTGCAGAGACGGTCATAAGGTGACTTCATAATATTCACTCCTGTTGTTTACACATTTGTGAAAATTCTCTGTTTGAATCATTGTTTCTTATGTCTTCTTAATGAATGTGACAAAAGTGATTACATGTTTATGTTTTCACTATTTTTTGTTTGCTATAGGACTCAGTCTGCCTATGACTGCTATCACTTTCAAAACTATCAGTCATAATTGGAGGAAAAGAGAAAAGTTTCTTGATGAAAACAGACTAAAAACTCATAATCACTTAGCCAGTTCTATAGAGGATACTTAAAACATACATGTTCATATGTAATCAGGGAAGAATAAACCACACTTGAAAAATATTTAAGATAGACAGATGGACACCTTTGAAACACAGACCCTAATCCAGAACTGACTCAGAGGTGAACAGATTCCAGTTACTGCTTTGACCGGAGAATCCCTCACTGGGGCAGGGTCACACCCATAGCTCTGACCTCACACTCTTATGTAGCAGTAAGCCCCTAGAATAAAGCTGGGAAGGGCTTTCCCTAGCAATCCCTACAGACACATAGCAGGAGGGACCTCCCACAACGGTACCTTGCCTCAAGAACAAGCTGCATCGTCATTGACAGACAGATACCTTGAAAGGCATACCTGTGTCCAGAGCAGAGTTAGATATCATGCAGGCCCTATGTTTAGAGCAGACAGGAGACACACAATACCCCTACCCATACTAACTAGGAGCTGACTAAGAGTAAACCATTGAAGCAATGGGCAGAGGCCAGTGCAAGAATACATACAACAATATAAAGAACAATAAGGCAACACCAGAAAAATCTAGTGGTTCTACAACACCAAGATCTGAACAGAGCAATGAAGGGGAAACAGAAGGAAACAGCATCAAAAACAACTTTATGAAGATTATAGAAGCCTTAAAAGAGGATATAAAATATTCCCTTAATTAATAGAAGAAAATGCAAACAAAAAATAGGAAAAGGTGAAAATATCCTAGAAAGAAAACCAAGAAAAGGTAAACCAAAAAATGAAAGAAATATTCCAGGAATTAAAAATTAAAATAGAAGCAGTAAAGAAGGCACAAAATGAGGCAATAGAAAACCTGAAGAAAAGAACTGGAACTACAGATACAAGCATATCCAACAGAATCCAAGAGCTGGAAGAGAAAATCTCTGGAGTAGAAGATTCAATAGCAGAAATAGATACATTAGTCAAAGAAAACACTAAAACCAAAAAAACCATAACACAAAATGTTCAGTAAACCTGAAACATAATAAAAAGACCAAACTTGAGAATAATAGGAATAGAAGAAGAATAACAGCTCAAAGGCAAAGATAATATATTCAATAAAATAGAAGAAAACTTTACCAACCTAAAGAAGGAAATGCCTATAAAGATACAAGAAGCTTACCGAACGTCAAATAGATTAGACCCTCCAAAAAGTCTATTCACCACATAATAATCAAGTCACAAAACACACAGAACAAAGAAAAAATTTTAAGACCTGCAAAAGAAAAGTGCCAACTTACCTATAAAGGCAGACCCATCAGAATAACACATGACTATTCAATGGAAAGAATGAAAGCAAGAATGTCCTGGTCAGAAGTTATAAAGACGCTAAAAGAGCATGGATGCCAACATACAAAAACTATCATCCACCATGATCAAGTTGGCTTCATCCCAAAAATGAAGGCATACTTCAACATATGAAAAACCATTAATGTCATCCATCATATAAACAAACTGAAGGAAAAAAAAACACATGATCATATCCTTAGATGCTGAAAAAGCCTTTGACAAAATACAACACTCCTTTAAGATAAAAGTCCTGGAGACATCAGAAATACAGTGAAAATATCTAAATATAATAAAGATGATTTACAAGAAGCTGAAAGCCAAAAACAAACTTAATGGCAAAAAACTCAAAGCAATCCCACTAAAATCAGGAACTAGACCAGGATGTCCTCTCTCCCATTATCTATTCAACATAGTTCTCAAAGTTTTACCTAAAGCAATAAAAGAATGAAAGGAGATTAAGGGGATACAAATTGGAAAAGAAGATGTAAAACTATCTCTATTTGCAAATGATATGATTGTATACACAAGTGAATCACAAAATCCTACCATGGACATCCTACAGCTGATAAACACCTTCAGCAATGTATCAGGATACAAGATTAACTCAAAGAAATCAGTAGCCCTCCTATACACTAAAGATAAAAAGGCTGAAAAAGAATAAGGGAAACATCACCCTTTATAATAGCTGCAAATACCATTAAATACTTGGAGTAACTATAACCAAAGAATTAACAGATATATTTGATAAAAACTTTAAATCACTGAAGAAAGAAACTGAAGAGGATATCAGAAAACCGAAAGATCCTCCATTTTTCTGGAAAGGTAGGATCAATATAGTAAAAATGGCAATTCTACGAAAAGCAATCTATAAATTCAATGCATTTCCCATCAAATCCCAACACATTTTTTTCAGACTTCCAAAGAACAATACTCAATTTCATCTAGAGTAACAGGAAAGCCAAAATTGCCAAATCAGTTTTGCTCAACAAAAAAAAACTCAAGAGACATCACCATCCCCAACATCAAATTATACTATGGAGCTACAGTAATAAAAGCAGCTTGGTACTAGCATAAAAACAGACTTGTGGATCAATGGAATCAAATTGTAGACCCAGACATTAAACTAAAAACCTATGAACACCTGATCATCGACAGCAGTACTTCTATTGGGCAAGTACCCTAAAGTTGCCTAAAATACTCAGTGGAAAAAAGACAGTATCTTTAATAAATGATGTTGGTATAGTTGTATGGTAATGTGTAGAAAAATGCAAAGAGATCCAAGCCTATCACCCTGGACAAAACTCAAATCCAAGTGGATCAAAGATCTCAACATAAACCCAGCCACACTGAACCTGATAGAAAGGAAAGTGGTAAATACCCACCAACGCATTTGCATGTGTGACCACTTCCTAAATATAACACCAGTAGCTCAGACACAAAGAACAACAATCAATAAGTGAGATCTCCTGAAACTAGAAGCTTCTGTAAAGCCAAGGACACAGTCAATATGATGAAATAACAGCCTACAGTATGCAAAAAGATTTTCACCAACCCTACAAGTGACAGAGTTCTGATCTCTAAAATACATAGAGAACTCAAGAAACTAGAGTCCAAAAGCTTGAATAACCCAATCAAAAAATGGGGTTCTGAACTAAAAAAGGAATTCTCAGCAGAAGAATTACAAATGGCTGAGGCACTTGAAAAAGTGCTCAACATCTTTAGCCATCAGAGAAATGAAAATCAAAACAACCTGTCAGAATGGCTAAGATTAAAAACACAGATGACAGCCTATGCTGGAGAAAATGTGAAGTGAGGGGAACACTCCTCCATTGTTGGTGGGAGTGTAAGAATGCTCAGCCACTCTGGAATGCAATATGGTGGTTTCTCAGAAAACTGAGAATCAATCTCCCAAAATATTCAGCAGTACTTCTATTGGGCAAGTACCCTAAAGTTGCACATTTGCACCCCAAAAGCATTAGCTGAACTATGTTCATAGCATCATTATTCATAATAACAAGAACCTGGAAACAACCTAGATGCCCCTCAATTGTAGAATGAATTAACAAACTGTGGACAAACAATCAGCAGTAAGAAAAAATGATATCCTAAAGTCACAGGCAACTGGACTGATTTGGAGATTATTCTCCTGAATGCGATATCACAATCCCAGAAATATTAGCAGAGGATTGCTTACTCATTATTGATCTTTAAACAAAAAGCGAAGACCACCCCAGCTGCAAACTATAACCGCTGAACAGCTTGGGATTTGAAGGACATTGGACTGGCATCTTGGAGGCCAATTTCTCCTGAGCAACACCTAACGCAATCGTGAAATTAGGATGAGGAAATTGGACTTGCCTGTAGTGGATGCTGAACTAAACCACCTTGGGACCTCCTCTCCTTTTTGGAGAGAAGATGAGGGGATAAAAGAGAGTTACCAGGAGGGCTTGGGAGGGGAAAGAGTCTGTACAAGGGGATACATGGATTCAAAAGTGAGACTTTATTAAAAAAAATAATAAATAAAAAACCTTCCCCAAATCAAAAGAAAACAAGAAAAGAAAACTAGTTAAGAGCAGGAAATAGAATACACCAAACATTGTACAGCAAACAAAAAATAGGAAATTAAAGCACACATTTCATTTTAAATAGTCTCAATTTCCTAATTAAATGACACAGAATAACAGATTATATTAAAGTAATGGATCTATATATTTTTTGTTTGCAAGAAATGCACTTCACCATATCAAAAAGACAATTTTTTAAAAAAAATCAATGGGGAAACATACTTCAAGCAAATGAATCTATAAGACAAGCAGAAGTAGTTCTAGTAGCTGACAAACCTGATTTTAAACCAAATATAGTCAGAAGAGATAAAGATCACTTTATACTGATTATGAGAAGAATCAACCCAGAGTACATTCAGTTCTAAAAGTATACATACAAAACATGGGACTATGTAATTTCATAAAATAAGTATTGCTAAAAGGCAAAATTAACAGGTTATACTTAGCACAATAATAGTGGGAGACTCTATTTCCCTACTCTCGCCAGCCAATGGATCATCCAGACCTAAAAAGAGGAACATATGAAATAAATGACAGATCAAGTAGGGTTGACATCTATAGAACATTTTATCCAAGATGAAAACACTCATTTCTTTAAAAATCCCTTGGAATTTTCTTAAGAAAACAAACCAGGTATTAGAACACAAATTATGAAGATAGAAGCTGAAGAGGATATCAGAAAACAAAAATCTCTCCCATGCTCCTGGATACGTAGGATCAACATAGTAAAAATGGCAATTCTACCAAAGGCAATTACAGATTCAATGCACTGCCCATCAAAACCCCAACACAATATTTTTTGGACCTTGAAAGAACAATACTCAATTTCCTGAAGCTAGGAAGCTTCTGCAAAGCCAAGGACACTGCCAATAGGACAAAACAACAGCCTACAGAATGGAAAAAGATTTTCACCAATCCTACAAGTGATAGAGGACTGATCTCTAAGATATATAAAGAGCTCAAGAATCTAGAGCTCAAAACCTTGAATAACCCAATCAAAAAAATGGGGTTCAGATCTAAAAGGGGAATTCTCAGCAGAGGAACTACAAATGGCTGAAAGGCAACTGAAAAAGTGCTCATCATCTTTAGCCATCAGAGAAATGCAAATCAAAACAACTTTGAGATACCACCTAACATCTGTTAGATTGGCTAAGATAAAAGGCACAGATGACAGCCTACTTTGGAGAGGATGCAGAGCAAGGGCAACACTCCTCCATTGTTGGTGGGAGTGTAAGCTTGTTCAGCCACTTTGGAATGCAGTATGGCGGTTTCTCAGAAAATTGAGAATCAATCTCCCCAAGGACCCAGCAATATCACTTCTGGGTGTATACCCTAAAGAGGCACAGTCACACTCCAAAGGTCAACTATGTTCATAGCAGCATTATTTGTAATAATAAGAACCTGGAAACAACCTAGATGTCCCTCAACTGAAGAACAGATTAACAAACTGTGGTACATCCACACAATGGACTACTACTCAGCAGTAAGAAAAAACGATATCCTAAAATTCACAGGCAAATGGATGGATTTGGAGAATATCCTCCTGAGCGAGGTATCACAAACTCAGAAAGATAAGCAGGGGATGTACTCACTCATTAGTGGTCTCTAAACAAACAAACAAGAAAAAAGCCAAGCATGCCCAGGCTGCAAACCATGACCACTGATCAGCTTGGGATCAGAAACACCCTGGACTGA
>PVIH01031292.1:0-11033 GCA_004025045.1 Sigmodon hispidus | reverse complement strand
TGGATTAAAAAATTACCTCTACAGTGTTTCTCATGCAAACTTTTCTTCTAGCATGTAATATTGAGTAAACTAAAACTATTTTCTTCCGCTTTTCTCAATTAACATTTTGGTAGTATACTTAAGAGTGATGTTATCTGAGTTAAGTAGTTTTAAGTATGTTGAGTGGATCTTTAAGCACACCACAGTGAACACACTGGGGCCATGTACTTTTCTTGGAGAACTCAAAGGTGCTAGATCCCTGATGCAAAGAGAAGCATTTCTCACGTTCATTCTAGTTTATATTTTCATTTAAATCTTTAGGTTAAGTTTGAGCTTTTTAAAAGTTAGTTTTGAGAATTGAGACACAATACTAATACTGTAGGAATCGGTGAGGCCTTGACTAAAGCTTTCTTTGTACTGTGATTTCCTTTTGGGTGTATTTTGCTAAGTGAAACTTGTTAAATTTTTTGTTAACTAAATTTTTTTCTTAAAATAAAGACTTTTCCACAAAAAAAAAAAAGAATTTTGGTTTAGGGGGCTGGAGAGATGGCTCAGGGGTTGGGAGCACTGACTGCTCTTCCAGAGGTCCTGAGTTCGATTCCCAGCAACCACATGGTGGCTTGCAACCATCTGTGATGACATCTGGTGCCTTCTTCTGTCTACTGTGTACATAATAAATAAATAAATCTTTAAAAGAAAAAAAGAATTTTGGTTTAAAGAAACAAAAATTTTGAGATGGGTAGTGGCGATTCCTACCTTTGTGAAAGTCATTCTTCACCCTGAAAACCTTTCTAACTGGCTAAGTGTAGTTTTTATTCCTGTATACATTGTATCACATTTGTTATATAATAAATAAAATCTGCTCCAGAGGACAAGAGCCTGATTTCCCAACTGGGTTATTTGTTTCCATTTTTGAGACAGGGTCTCCGAGGCTCGCTTGGAGCTTTCAATCCTCTGCCTTGGGCTCCCAAGTGTGCTCTGTAAGTGGTTCATCGCTCACCTTGTGCCCCAGTGAACTTCTGCTTGATTTCCTTGCAGCTTCTGAACAGAGGGGAAGACAAAGGATTGACCCATTTGTTGGTGCCCAGGTTCTCTTTATCTAGAAAAGATGCAGAATTTCACTCTCATGCGATGACACCCAGCCTCCCTTGTCATCACCCTAAACGCATTCCATGGCTTCTCAAAGCCTCACTCTGAGAATCAGCAAGATTTGTAACTAGGAAGAAAGACAGGAGATTTGAAAGTTTGGAGAATTTTGTGTTCAAATCCTAAAAAAGGGGAATAAATTGAAGTCTAGCTTTGCAAGTAGAAGAAATGCAGGGAGCTTTGATGTGCCTAAAGTTAGGTAGTGAGGTCTACTGTGCTGAGGCTTGACAAGGATGAGATTATAGAATATAAAAGTCTTGAGGTTCAGGCACCTGATCCCCTGTCCCACTCATCCAGAATGTTGCCTTCCAGGACTAGGGTCAATCTGTAGAGTCTGAACCAGACTGTCCTTAACAGACAGGACTAGGGTATGGCTGTGAGTGGCTCATGTAGACACACCTAAAAGGGGACATTGCATGGCCAGGCCTGCCTCCAGGGCAAACTGCATCATCAGAGAAGGACTGAGACTTTGAAATTCAGACCCCTGTCCAGAGCACAGAGATCAGGCAGACCCCTTGCTCAGAGGAGACAGGGAACACACAAGCCCTCTTGCCACCACTGACTAGGAGCTAGATAATTGGGAACCACTGAAGCCATGGGCAGATGCCAGTGCAAAAATACATATAACAATATAAAGAACAACAAGGCAACTCCAGAAGAAACTGGTGGTTCTACAACTACAAGAGCAATGAAGAGGAAACAGAAGGAAACAACAGCAAAAAAACCCCACCTTTATGAAGAGTATTGAAGCCTTCAAAGAAGATATAAAAAAATTCCCTTAAAGAAATAAAAGAAAGTACAAACAAAAAGTTGGAAGAGATGAACAAATCCTTGATAGAAAACCAAGAAAAGGTAAGCCAAAAAATGAAAGAAGCATTCCAGGAACTGAAAGATGAAATAGAAGCAACAAAATAGGTACAAAATGAGGCAAAAGTGGAAATAGAAAATCTGAAGAAAAGAGTTGGAACCACAGATACAAGCGTAACAACAGAATCCAAAAGATGGAAGACAGAATCTCTGGAGTGAAAGACTCAGTAGCAGAAATAGATACATCAGTCAAAGAAAATACTAAAACCAAAAAATCCATAACACAAAATGTTCAGGAAATTTGAACACCATGAAAAGACCTAACTTGAGAATAATAGGAATGGAAGAAGGAGAAGAAAACCAGCTCAAAGTCACAGATAATGTATTCAATAAAATCATAGAAGAAAACTTTCCTAACTTAAAGAAGGAAATGCCTACAAAGATACAAGAAGCTTACAGAACACCAAATAGATATGACCCCCCAAAGTCCACTCGCCACATAATAATCAAGCCATAAAACATACAGAACAAAGAAAAAATTTTAAGAACTGCAAAAGAAAAGGATCAACTTACTTATAAAGGCAGATCCATAGGAATAACTCCTGAATACTCAATGGAAACAATGAAAGCAAGAAGGGCTTGGTCAGAAGTTATACAGACACTAAAAGAGCATGGCTGCCAACTTAGACTACTATACCCAGGAAAATTATCAATCACAATGGATGGACTAAACAAGATATTTGATGACAAAGTCAGACTTAAACAATACTTATCTACCAATCTGGCCCTTCAGAAAGCATTAGAGGAAAACTCCAACCTAAGGATTCTAGATACACCCATGAAACCACAAACATTCAATAATCCCACAGAAGAAAAGCCCAGAGAAAGAAAATACATACAAGCTAGAACCAAAAATAGCAGGAAATATCAGTCAGTAATCACTAATATTCTTTAATATCAATGGACTTAACTCACTTATTAAAAGACACACACTAATAAGATGGATACAAAAACAGAGGCCATCTTTCTGCTGCATACAAGAAACACACTTCAACCACAAAGACAGACACAGGCTTGTTGTAGAAGATATTAGGCTGTTATATGTATATAATCTGGTAATATTTATTATTTTAAAAACACTTATGGTATAAAGGATATTTAGAGGGGGAAAGAAGAAAGCAGCATGCAGGGGAATGTCACAGAGCAGTCTTCTCTTCTCTAACTGTGCTCTAAGTCAAAAGGGGGCTGAGTTATTTCTTTGTCTTAAAGTCTTTCCATCTGGCCACGCCCTGACTGACTTTAGTTACTTAACTTCATCAGAGTTTACTTAAATAACTTCTAATTTCCCACTACACAGGCTCAGAGTAAAGGGTTGGGAAAAGATTTTTCAGTCAAATGGTCCTAAGAAACAAGCTGGGGTAGCCATCCTAATATCTAACAAAGTAGACTTTAAGCTAAAAGAAATTAAAAGGGACCAAGATGGACATTACTCAAGCATCACAGGAAAAATTGGTCAAGAACAGATTTCAATTCTGAATATTTATGCCCCTAATATAAGGCCACCTACCTATGTAAAAGAAACACTGCTAAAGCTCGAATCCCACATCAATTCTCACACCCTAATAGTGGGAGACTTCAATACCCCACTTTCAACCCTGGATAGATCAACCAGACAGAGACTCAACAGAGAAATAAGGAGTCTAATAGAGGTTATGATGCAAATGGATTTAATATTTACAGAAGTTTCCACCCAAACACAAAGGAATATACATATTTCTCAGCTTCTCATGGAACATTCTCTAAAATTGACCACATAATTGGTCATAAAGCAAATATCAACAGATACAAAAAATGGAAATAATCCCTTGTATCATATTGGACCATTATGGCCTAAAGTTAGAGTTCAACAACATCAAAAATCACAGAAAGGCTACCAACTCATAGAAACTAAACATCACACAGCTGAACCACCTCTGGGTCAAGGAAGAAATTAAGAAAGAAATCAAAGTCTTCCTAGAATTTAATGAAACTAATCCACAACGTACCCAAACTTGTGGGACACAATGAAAGCAGTCTTAAGAGGAAAATTCATAGTGCTAGACGCCTATATGAAAAACCCAGAGAAATCTCACACTATCTGGAGAACAGCTCAGCTGAAAGCCTTAGAACAATTAGAAGCAAACTCATCTAGAAGGAGTAGACAGCAGGAAATAATCAAACTTAGAGCTGAAATCAACACAATTGAAACAAAAAGAACAATACAAAGAATCAATGAATCAAAGAGTTGGTTCTTTGAGAAAATCAACACGATAGAAAAGCCCTTATACAATCTAATCAAAAACCAGAGAGAGAGTATCCAAATCAACAAAATCAGAAATGAAAAGAGGGACATAAAAATGGACTACCAGGAAATTCAGAGAATTATCAGATCATACTTTGAAAATCTGTATTCCACAAAATGGAAAACCTAGAAGAAATGGACAGCTTTTTGGACAGGTACGATTTACCAAAATTAAATGAAGACCAAATTAATTACCTAAACAGACCTATAACCCTTAAGGAAATTGAAGCTGTCATTAAAAGCCTCCCAAGTAAAAAAAGGCCAGGTCCAGATTGTTTCAGTGCAGAATTCTATCAGACATTCAAAGAAGAATTACTACCATTACTCCTCAAACTATTTTACACAGTAGAAACTGAAGGAATATTGTCAAATTCCTTTTATGAGGCCACAATTTCCCTAAAACTGAAGCCACTCAAAGACACAACAAAGAAGGAGAACTACAGACTGTCGCACCCACCTCACCGGCAAGGAAGATGCAACACCAGATTCTTCTGCAGCAACTGACCAGGTCCTTTATTCGGCGTGTACACTCTTCTTTCTTCTCTCTCCTTCCTCTTCCCCCTGGCTCTTGGCTTAAAAGCTCTCCAGCGAACCACTCACTCCTTGCTACGTGGATGCTGCCCATTGGGCCATGCATGTGGAGCTCACTCGTGTGAACGTCTCACGCCAAATAAGGAGTTTTTCCCTAGGGAGCACTCATTGTTGGGGAAGGTAGAGGGTGGAAGCCGGCGCCATTTTAGGCTGCGGCTTGATCGCAGCTCCCGACAGTTCCCCATTTTTTTTTTATTATTTAAATAAAGCAGGTGAGGGTAGAGGTCCATTCTCTGCTGTGCTATTGGAACATCATCCCAAGCTTTTCTTGGGGCGTCCCCCTCAAGTACATGAGACCCATCCACACCCTATTTTTGCAGAGGTGGGAAATTCAGGGCAACAACCCACATGCAAATGAACATATCCTCCTCGAGCTCCCCAAAATATCGAGAGGTAACCTGACTGCAATGCATAGCCTCGCAACCTGCAAAAATATGGCGGCTAATGTTTTAGGGTAGACAGCCAAACTTGGGGAGACTGTCTTTCCTCAATGGCAGTAAAGGCTTGCACCAGTAAAGCAGCATTCCGGCGCTGCTGAACCCTCATGCGACAAGCACACCACATGCAAAGAAAGAATATCAACACCATAAAGCCAGCCATCGAGCCTATTCCCACCTACTCTTTCAGATGGTCCACAGCAGCAGAGATCCAAGAGGCCAGCCCTTCTGCTAGTTCAGGATCCACCCTGGTCAAATTCACGGATACGATGGCCATTCTCAATTGAGTCATCAACACTTCGAACTCTCCGGTCCAGTTCCCTAATAAAAAACTAGATAATTGTTTAGACAAATTTGCAGCATGAGTAAAATTCTCATATTGAACACTGGTCACACATAAGCCTGACATCTTTCATTCACATCCGAGCTGAGCAAGCTGCCAAAGAACATCTATCTGTTCTTGAACTAAATCAATTCTCTGATTAACAACCATCAGGCCTCCCTATAATTGGGAATTAATAGTCTCTTGGACATCTAAAGCCTCGGTGGTTGTGGTAGACAAATCACTTAAGGTCTGTGCAGTTTGTATCGTATGGCTCATGGCAATGGCTGCAGTAGTGGCTCCTCCAGCAGCCACGGCAATGGCTATAACAATGGCTGCCGTGATGCTAAAATCTCTCTTTTGTCTAAATAATGTCATGGAGCCAGGAGTTATTACTGGCACAGGAACCCATCATGGCACACATGCGATCAGGGCAAACATATAACTTTGAGCATTCCAGCACTGTGCATAATAGCAGGAATCAGTGCAATTCTTAAAGCCACTCTTACTTACAACAAACACAAAAGAAGGATATACACGTACAGGAATAGGGTCAAAGTACTTTGTCTCCATAATGGCCGCATGTATCTTGGTGCATGAGTTGGTGGCATTAACTATTATTGATGCATCTGCATCTTTTCGGGTGGTCCAATTGTATAAGCATGTAACATTATACCTACCAACAGCTCCTCCCAGCAACAGCCCCAAAGGTTCTACATTAGAGCAACTCCCATTAACGCTACATAGCATCCAATTATCAAAGGGGTTTCCACGGGGGTCTTGTTGAAATAAGCCTTGATAAGTTCTATTAAGACCAGTAACATTGGGGGAGAAGGTAAAAAGCCAATGTTTATCAACCCAAGTTACCATATGTGACTGACACCCTGTCCACGGCCATCGGACATTAGGTTCAAGTACTCCCAAGCAATAAGGAACCCATTTAGGCTGTTGTGTGGTAGGGAAACTGGCATCACGTTCTTCTGGCCAGGTGGCATTCAACCAGTGGGCACGTTCATATGCAGGACTGGATAAAAATATATAATTTTAAGTATCTATAGACACTTCACTATAAGTCTGGTCACCCCATGAAATTTTTAACCCCCACCATCCTGCAGTATGTCTTACCAAATTTATACAATCAGAATCATTTTTATCAATGCTAAAGCAAAGCACTCCTCTAAGGGAAAAGTTGGTCTGTCCTGCTACAGGAGCCACCTCTCCATCATAAGGCAAGTAAAGAAGATCTACATCTTTACCAGTGGTAAAAAACCTAGGAAACACTGGTGCTGAATGCGTCACCGGCATTGGAAGCGGGAATGTCGATAAAATTCCCCATCAGATCTGGTCTTGCTTGACCTTCTGCCTCACTTGGGCAAGGCTCTGTGATGACAGCATCATCAGGAGGATGGGCAACAGGACCATCTTCTTTGACTCTTCTGGTTAATCATTCTGGAACCCACACTGGGTCTTGAACTTCCTGGGGAAAAACACAAACAGACCCTTGTGCCCATGCCAGCATGGGATCAGGTCCTTTCCAGTGACCTGTCAACACATCCTTCCATTTAACTAGATCACTAATGCCACTGCCTGCGGCAGCATGTCTATCGGCCGCACACTGGTCACATGAATTTAAATTAAAAAAATTAAGAGTGAAGAGAGCTAAAGAAAGTCTCTCCTTTGGGGTATGGCCAAGGCCTATTCCCCCTTTTTGTTTAATTAGACATTCTCTGAGGGTGCGATGCGCCCTTTCTACAATGCCTTGCCCTTGGGGGTTGTAGGGTAGGCCATGATTAAGGTGTATGCCCATCTGTGCGCAAAAGGTAGTGAACTGTTGTCCAGTGTAGCCTGATCCATTATCAGTTTTTATTTATGTAGGTTTACCCCAGGCTGCCCATGCTTCGAGGCAATGGGCTATAACATTGCGGCCCTTTTCTCCACTCATGGCCATAGCATGAAGAATCCCTGAACATGCATCTACTGATACATGAACAAATTTTAGAGTGCCAAATTCAGGCAAATGAGTAACATCCATTTGCCAGACCTTAAGGGGGAGTAGCCCTCGTGGGTTAACTCCCAAGGATGGTGGGTGGTGGAATTGCACACAGTGACGGCAATCAACCACAATTTGTCTAGCATCTTGTCTGGACAGGTGAAACTTAGACCGCAAGGTCTTGGCATTAACATAGTAGAGTTTGTGAAAATCTCGGCCTGAGTACTGACAGCTACAGTACTTATGTCTAGTGGCTGCATCCATTAAGGCATGTCCTTCACTTAAGGGACTGGGCAACTTTGTATGAGCTCTTATATGTTGTGGAAAAAAATCTTTGAGAGCGGTGTCTAATAAGTTTTTGCAATTGGGAAAATAGGCTACAGTACTGGATGGTTTTATAGGGCCTGCCACTTCAAGAATCTTCAAGGCATTTATAACACAAATTGAATCAGAAATCAAATTAAACACACAGGAGAAGGTTGTAAAGACTTCTAGCACTATCTGTAATTCTGTTACTTGAGGGGTTCCCAGAGCAAATTGGCGTTGGAATACCAGCTGGCCAAGGACCAGATATGCTCCCACTTCGTTCTTGGAGCCATCTGTAAATATGTTAATAGCATCAGGAAGAGGTGTGGTAGCTGTTACCTTTGGAAAAACAATGGGATGTTCTTTAAAGAATGTCATTAAGGGGTGCTTTGGGTAATGATTATCAAGCTTTCCAAGAAAGGAACATCTAAGAATGGCCCAATTATCAATGGTAGTACACAACACTAAAACTTGTGCTGTGGTGTAAGGTGTTACAATGGTTTCAGGACTTCTGCCAAAAAACTGTAAGGTTTGTTGTAAGCCAAGTTGGGCCAGTTGAGCAACAGTTGTAGGATAAAGCTCAATGTTCTTTCCACGGGATACTCTAGGATGAATCCATAACAAGGGTCCCTGGTGCCACAACACTCCTCTGGGTTGTCTCATGGTAGGTAAAATGCATAGCAGCAGCTCCTGATCTTCCTGCATGCGCTGTAGGTTAGCCTGTTGTAGTCTATCTTCTACTAATTGTAGTGCCTGGTGTGCTTCTTTGGTCATATATCTAGGTGAATCTAGGGCACTATTGCCTTTAAGCACATCATATAAGGGTTTTAATTCATAATTTGCTAGCTTTAGATAGCTCCTAATCCAATTTATATCTCCTAATAACCTTTGGTAATCATTCAATGTCTTTAAATTGTCTTTTCTGATTTCTAACTTTTGTGGATAAACCGATTGAGGGGTCACTTTAGCCCCCAAATACTCAACAACCTGAGCCATCTGCACCTTTTCTGGGGCAATACATAGCCTCCAAGACCTTAATGTCTTTTCTAATGCTCTGTAAGCCTCTTTTAAGCGTAACTCATTTTTTCCTGCTAACAGTATATCGTCCATATAATGGACGCAGCATATTTTTGGGAAAGCCGCTCGTATAGGTTCCAAAGCATGGCCTACAAACAATTGGCACATGGTTGGGCTGTTAGCCATGCCCTGGGGCAGCACTACCCACTCAAACTGTTGGTCCGGCTCCTCATGATTACATGAGGGAATGGTAATGGCAAATCTCTCCGTATCTTTTGAATTCAAAGGAATGGAGAAAAAGAAATCCTTAATGTCTATTGTTATGACATGCCATTGCAAAGGTAAGGCGGTCAGCAAGGGAAGCCCCCGCTGCACAGGACCCATTAGCTGCATCTGATTATTTATTGCTCTCAAGTCATGCAGCAATCTCCAATTTCCTGATTTCTTCCTAATCACAAATATAGAAGTATCCCATGGTGATGTGGATGGCACAATATGTCCTTGTGCCAATTGTTCCTGGACTAGTTCTTGAGCAGCTTTTAACTTTTCTAGGGATAGGGGCCACTGAGGGACCCATACAGGTTTCTCAGTCTTCCAAGTAATGGGAATACCATCATCAGTGGCCCCTAGGAAAAACCCAGACCTTGTCTGGGTGGTCTCTGCTGAGTTGATACATGGTTTGCTCTGCCTTGTACGCGTTTACCCAATAGATACTGAGGGGAAGCCCAAATCTGCCATTATTTTTTGGGAGGTTTGGGAATACTCATTACTCAATCTAAACCCCATGTCTTTTAGCAAATCTCTTCCCCATAGGGTAACAGGCAATTCTAGCACATATGGTTGAATAGTGCCTTTTGGCCTTCATTGTTGGTCCAATTCAATAATTGTGTACAAACATCTGGTGCCCTAGCATATCCTAGGCCTTGCAGTGTCTGGGAAGAGGCTTGAATAGACCATCCTGATGGCCAGTCTTTTTTAGCTATTATGCTTTTGTCTGCATCTGTATGTAGCAATCCCAGGATTCTTTTACTGTCCACTGTCAAGGTGATCATAGGTCGATCATCCATTTCTAGTGCCAGGCATGTTAAATTGTTACCAGTGGATCCGAATCCTTTTTTGCCCCTGTTTCTGTCGGTTGCCGCAAATTGAACATGGAGACTAGGTAGAATCAATAATTGTGCAATCCTGTCTCCAGGGGAAATGGAGAAAATACCTTTTGGGGACTCAACCATAATCTTTACTATGCCTGTATAATCAAGGTCAATAACTCCAGGATGCACCTTAAGACCCTTAAGAGCCATGGAAGATCACCCTATGAGCAATTCCACCGTTCCAGGGTCTAATGGCCCTTTGAAATCTGAGTCCACTAACTGTACACCCATCCGAGATGTTAATATGAGTCTGGTGGTGGCACAGACGTCCAATCCAGCTGACCCGGCAGTGGCTCTCCGCGGTCGTTGGGGTGGCTGAGTGTTGGCCACTGCTCCATGGTTGGGCTGGTATTCTGATTCTCTATTGCCCCATATATTTGCGGGCCCTGAGGTCGGGGGCCTCACCTCCCGTTTTTTGACTGTGTATTACTTGACTGTGTTAGGGGCTGACCATTAATGTCTTTCACTGATCTACATTCATTGGCCCAATGCTTGCCTCTTTTACAGCGAGGGCAAAGGCCTGGCTGTGCGGTTGCCCCATGCCCTGTCGGAGGTGGGGCACTTCGATTAGGACAATCCCTCTTCAAATGGCCTTGTCTTCCACAGGCAAAGCATACCCCAGATCCCTTGTCCTTTTCCTTCTTGTTACGGTTAAGTTACATTACAGCGGCAGCCAGCCCTGCATTAGAAAGAGGTCCCCCTAGCTCCCTACAACACTTCATCCATACCTCTAAAGGTCTATGCCTGTACGGTGTGATGGCTGCCCTGCAGTCTTTGGTACATTGCTCATAAATCAACTGCTTAATCAGAGGCATGGCGGTTTCAGCATCCCCAAACATTCTTCCTGCTGCTTCCACCATTCTAGCCACAAAGTCTGAGAAGGGCTCGGTGGTCCCTTGAGTGATTTTGGTTAAATTACCACTCACTTCCCCTCTATTAGGCAATG
>PVIH01031291.1:0-11033 GCA_004025045.1 Sigmodon hispidus | reverse complement strand
GGTCTGTTGTTATGTCCCCCTTTTCATTTCTGATTTTGTTGATTTGGACACTTTCTCTCTGTTTTTTGATTAGTTTGGCTAAGGGCTTATCTATCTTGTTAACTTTCTCAAAGAACCAACTCTTAGATTCGTTGATTCTTTGTATTGTTCTTTTTGTTTCAATTGCATTGATTTCGGCTCTAAGTTTGATTATTTCCTGCCGCCTACTCCTCCTAGGTGAGTTTCGCTTCTAATTGTTCTAAGGCTTTCAGCTGCACTGTTAGGTCTCTAGTGTGGGATTTCTCAAGGTTTTTCATATAGGCATCTAGCGCTATGAATTTTCCTCTTAAGACTGCTTTCATTGTGCCCCACAAGTTTGGATACGTTGTGGATTCATTTTCATTAAATTCTAGGAAGACTTGATTTCTTTCTTAATTTTTTCCTTGACCCAGAGATGGTTCAGCTGAGTGATGTTTAGTTTCCATGAATTGGTAGGCTTTCTTTGGGCTTTGATGTTGTTGAACTCTAACCTTAGGCCCTGGTGGTCCGATATGTTACAAGGGATTATTTCCCTTTTTTTGTAACTGTTGATATTTGCTTTATGACCAATTATGTGGTCAATTTTGGAGAAAGTTCCATGAGGAGCTGAGAAATATGTATATTCCTTTGCCTTTGGTTGGAAGGTTCTATAGATATCTATTAAATCCATTTGCATCATAACCTCTTTTAGACTCCTTAACTCTGATGAGTCTCTGTCTGGTTGATCTATCCAGGGTTGAAAGTGGGGTATTGAAGTCTCCCACTATTAGGGTATAAGAATTGATGTGAGATTCGAGCTTTAGCAGTATTTCTTTTACATAAGTAGGTGCCCTTATATTAGGGGCATAAATATTCAAGATTGAAATTTCCTCTTGACCAATTTTTCCTGTGATGAATAAGTAGTGACCATCTTGGTCCCTTTTAATTGTTTTTAGCTTAATGTCTACTTTGTTAGATATTAGGACTGCAACCCCAGCTTGTTTCTTAGGACCATTTGACTGGAAAATCTTTTCCCAACCCTTTATTCTAAGCCTGTATCTGTCCTTGCGGTTGAGGTGTGTTTCGTGAAGGCAACAGAAGGATGACTTCTATTGTTGTATCCATCTTGTTAGTGTGTGACTTTTATAGGCAAGTTGAGTCCATTGATATTAAGGGAAATTAGTGACCATTGATTGATATTTCCTGCCATTTTTGGTGGTAATTTGTTTATGTTTCCTTTTTCTGGAGTATTCTTCTGTGGAATTATTGATTGTTTTTGATTTCGTGGGTGTATCTGGAGTCCTTAGGTTGGAGTTTTCCCTCTAATACTCTCTGTAGTGCTGGATTGGTAGATAGATATTCTTTCAGTCTGACTTTGTCCTGAAATACCTTGTTTACTCTATGGTTACTCTATGGTGATTGATAATTTTACAGGGTATAGTATTCTAGTTTGGCAGCCATGCTCTTTTAGTGTCTGTATAACTTCTGACCAAGCCCTTCTAGCTTTCATCATTTCCATTGAATAGTCAGACTTATTCTGATGGGTCTGCCTTTATATGTGAGTTGGCCCTTTTCTTTTGCAGCTCTTAAAATTTTTTCTTTGTTCTGTATGTTTTGTGGCTTGATTATAATGTGGCACACTGACTTTTTTTGTGGATCATATCCATTTGGTGTTCTGTAAGCTTCTTGTATCTTTATAGGCATTTCCTTCTTCAGGTTAGGGAAGTTTTCTTCTATGATTTTATTGAAAACATTATCTATGCCTTTGAGCTGGTATTCTTCTCCTTCTTCTATTCCTATTATTCTCAAATTAGGTCTTTTCATGGTGTCCCAGATTTCCTGAACATTTCGAGTTATGGCTTTTTTAATTTTACTATTTTCTTTAACTGATATATCTATTTGAGCTACTGAGTCTTCCACTTCAGAGATTCTGTCTTCCATCTCTTGAACTCTGTTTGTTATGCTTGTATCTGTGGTTCCAGCTTTTTTCTTCAGATTTTCTATTTCCATTTTGCCTCATTTTGTGCCTTTTTTATTCTTTCCATTTCAGCTTTTAGTTCCTGGCATGTTTCTTTCATAGATTTGTTCATCTCTTCCAATTTTTTGTTTGTATTTTCTTCTATTTCTTTAAGGCTATTTTGCATATCTTCTTTGAGAGCTTTGATGATCATCAAAAAGGAATTTTTGGTGTTGCTTCCTTCTGTTTCCTCTTCATTGCTCAGTTCTGGTCTCGTATTTGTAAGATCACCACTCTCTTCTGGAGTTACCATGTTGTTCTTTGTATTATTATGTAATTTTTTACACTGAAGTTTGCCCATGGCTTCAGTGGTTCACGATTAGATGGCTCCTGGTCAGTTGTGGCACTCAGGCTTGTATGCCTCCTGTGACCTCTGAGGAAAAGGTCTGCTCAATCACTACTTCTACACTGTGCAGGTGACTGAATTACAAGTCTTCAATCTTTCTCTGTTTGACCAACTGGAGGCAGGGTGGCGGCTGTGCAAACTCCCTTAGCAGCAGCTTGGGGGACTGTGACAGGCAGAGTTTATCTCTGCCTGCTCCAGAGAGCTCTGGGACATGCTCTGCAGGCAGCACCCAGTCCTGGAACCATATTCTACATTGTAATCAACTATGATCTGAGGACAGGATTTTAAATTTAAATGCTGAGAAGTTGTAAAGACAACCCAGTGTTCTTGTAGAAAACTTGAGGGATTTTGTTTTGTTTTTTTGGTTTTTTTAATAGCACAGATTCAAAAGCACAATTTAGTAGCACAGCTCAGGACATCTCAATGAAGAGCAAAGAGCTGCATCTCCCTTAACAATTTCAAGGTCGTATCCAGCATGTTTAGCACACAAAACGAGATGACTCATGTTACACAGCAGTGCAAGTGTGTCCTAAACCAGATGGGACGTGCTGCTAAATACCATACAGTTTTCAGTGCTCAGTAATTGTATAAGCAAGAGTTGCTGTCTGTCTTTATCACTTATCTTATCAATTAAAAACTGACAGCTGAGACAGCTAGACAGAGGACTAATAAATTCTCTTTATATAAAATATATGATCCTCCCTCATACAGTGCAACTGGTGATCATGTCAGCACTATGTGGTGGCCAAATTGCTTGGGTTCTGTGGCATCCTCAATAAGTTTGAGAAGTTCTTTGATTTTGTTTATTGACACTACACTTCATCACTGTATATCCTTGTAAGTAAAAATGAAAATAACAGACTTTTTTCATAGACTGGCAATAACAGAAGAAAATGCTTGAAGTTTTTGTTGTTGTTGTTGTTGTTTGTGAGGCAAGATCTCAATATGTGGGCCTGGCTCTTCTGAACATTTGGTATAGACCAGGCTAGCCTCCAACTCAAAGAGACCCAGCTGCCTCTACCTTCTGGGTGCTAGAATTAAAGACATATGCCTGGCCTTTGAACTTTAGACCCCTAAAAAGCCTAACATTGTCTCTTAGCCCATAATTATTACCAGGATTTTCAGTAGTCTTCCTTCCATTTCCCAATCTTTAAGTAGCCATTTTAGAGTGAGCAATTGCATTAAACGTGCCCTAGTGTAGGAGAAATGGATCTGGTATGAGGATATTTTACATTTGATACTTATTTCTGGTCTTACATTTCAGACTTGTCAATTTGATATCTTTATGTGAGAAGGAAATAAAGAGGTACCTGTTTCAGGCACACAAGCCTTGCAGAAGCAATAACTCCTCATATCACATCTAGGTACAAGCAACCAAAAGTAGCATTAGGCACCAGAGTATGCAAGAATGAAGTGAAGACATACCAGCTCCTCCTCTTTCCCACAAGAGGGCTAAGCAACTATCCTGAGTCTGGAAAAGAACAAATCACACAATACTGGCTGCAATCTATGTGAGGTGGAGGACTTCAGTCTCAAAGCAGATTATGTGAAGAACGGTTTTATCCAGGGAGCACCTGCATTCTGAGTGACTATGAGACATTATTCCTCCACTGGACTGGTATCACTTGGAAGGGACAGCCTCTGAGTAAGGCAGATCTCCAAAGATGAAAATGTCTCCAAAAAGTGCTCCCACCAGGTGGCAGTCCTCATCTCAGTTGACTTGGCAGGCCACTGTACCCTGAACCCAAGTCATGGTGTCCCAGGTGCATACCCTCCCCCTGATCCTTGATGATCACTCTAATGTAATTTTTCTCTTCAGAGTACCTAATTGATTTCTTGCTGCTGTTGCAGATTGTTGAATGGACTGGGAACTTAGAGTTATAAATGAGGACAAAGGAGGAGTCATTCACTTACAGATATAACATTAGTGCAGGTGAGGGCAGGGAGAGTGAAACCAATCAAATTACAGAACCTGGGGAGAGCTACCATGACTCCTTGACAGTGGTGATATGGAGATGGATTAAAAAACTTATTTTAGATAGGAGAGAATTCTGTAATCCAGTGGTAAGGAAAAGTGAGTTACATGCCATAGCCAAGAGTTAAGTGTCTCTGTTTTACAGGAATGCCATAAGTTTAATCTCAAAACATTGAAACAGCAGCATAAGAAAACTGATAGAAATGATTGTTATTAGGCTACCTTGGATATCTACCTGGTATGTGTCAACATTCTTCCACTGCTTGCTTTATGTGCAAGACTTTGCATTCTGTGTGAAACATCTTAAATATTCACCCCACCCATTGATGTCTAAGCAGAAGAATACACAAAATATAGCAGAAGTGTGCACATAGCATCTGAATCTTCAGATAACCCAGACTTTCCTGAGGTCTGCTGTACCTCATCCTTGTCTGTGCTAAAGTTTATCCACAAATCCTGGCAGCTTCCATTTCCAGCCACACAGTTTTATATTTATTTTAATCAGCTGCTCATGAAAGATTGAATTTAGCAACAATTACCAGTGACATAAGCTAGGTTTCTAAGTAGATCAGGGTAGTCGGGTGGCTTTCTGGTAGATATTTTTTCCTTTCGTCTTTTTTTACCTACATTTCAGCTGTGAGAATAAATCTAAGAAAACTACTGTTTGGCCTTTTAGCACATTGTCAGCTTTGTCAATTGCAAACTATCTGGGTTTGTACTAAACACCACTGAAATGAAATAAATTAGTCTGACGAAAGCTTGGCACCCCTGACTACTACAAATATCAAACCACCAACAGATGCTATTTGCTGAAATGGAGGCTCTTCTAGCAGATGGATGAAAGATAAACACAAATTGCACTGTTTCTCTTCCTTTTGGTTCACTTCTTTTTATTGCAATATAAAAAAATCTGCTATGTTAGTTACAGTAAACTTGTAGTGAAGACTTCATGGCTATTTCAGGTTTCCTGAGATTTTTGAGATTACACTCAGAATTATTTTCTTCAGAACTCATTGAAAATAGAGAATCAAATTCTTTATCTGTTCTAAAGCTTCCTTTGGTATTCATACTCCAATATTGAAAATAACAATGAGAAATAAACTCCAGAAATCTACAATGGGATGTTATGCTTCTGCCTTAGATAGCAAGTGCTAGGCTGTGATAAAATAACATGCATCACGTCTCAATTAGTATTTAGCATTTAGAACTGGAAAGTTTTTACAGTATTGTATTTCTTTGTATACTGTTACATCATTAAGATGGCCCATAAGCAAAGAGAATGTTGTCTTTGTCCCCCAACTTAATGCTCCCCCAATACTCACGTGCCATTTAAAGTAATCACTATCAATTGATATTAACTTTCAAAAGCAATAATGGCATTAATCATTCAAAAATGTAGATATTTCTTGCCACAAAGCTGTTTTTTAATCTAATTTAAATAGTTCATATTTTTAAGAATCTGAAATTTATATTTTGTATCTTCCTTCTGGTTCCAAAGATTATGTATTAAATCACATTTATGACAGAACACAAGAAATCTCAACATAGTAAGAAGGAGTAGTTGAATAAGCACAAATATTTTTAAAGTATTGAAAATATTTATTGGGAAGGACTATCTGTAATTGCCTTGATTTTTAATCTTCAAATATGTTGTTATTCTTATTTACAGGGTCAGGATCATGTCGATTTAGTTATTCTGACCCCAGCATCATTGTGTCATATGCCAAGAACAACACAGCTGACTGGATACAGCTTGAGAAAATTAGGTTGGTTACCATTAAAGTATTTGTATCCGATATGTTGTGAGGATATTCTGTTCCTGTTTGCTTCACTATGCCTCTGACATTTTTCTTTAAAGTACTTCGGTTATTCATTTCTCAAGTCATAAGTATACATGTTATTGCCTATCCTACTTGAGGGAGAAACTTCTAGAAATGTAATTTTCCCATTCATAACTTCTTACTGTCAGTACTCCTTATACCAAACTGCTTTGGAAGGTAGCACATGTGGAATTATGACTTTTGAAAGAGTATCCTTTGCCACTTAACATCACCAACTGTGTCAGGCAGGAGATGAGCTGACTTACCCTGGCATACAGACCCAAGAGTATGACCATTTCTTCCACAGTGACTGGTTTCATAGCTGCCAGGCCTTGTGCCTCATCTGAGGGTCTGTCACTTAACTCCTAGTGACCCTCAAGCCCATCTTTACATCCTGCATTTTCCTTACTTCAAGAGCTCTCCAATAGGAAAATGAGGTAGGATGCTCCACATGAGTGGAGCACTCTGATGTTAGAAAGATGATGACATTAAAAAGCCCCAAATCATGTTTATCATGCTACCAAGTTAAACCATGAAATAAACTTCAAAGTTGATGATGAATTACAGGAATAATATGCTAAGTTAAACAATGAAACTGACATGTTACCTGTTGCATTCAGGGCCATAGCCTCACACTTGTGATTGTGGTAGCTAGGTTAGTTCTTAAGTTGGAGAAAAACATAAGCAGAATAATTCCCAACAGTTTTGAGCATTTGTCTTCCATCAGCTCCTTTATTTATATTCAAAGGATGATAATCTGTTTATGGAACAGAAGAAATTTTAGGTTGATAATCTTTAATCCTAGCCAATTTGTACAAGGTTTTTGGAAATCTAATGAAAAATAAAGCCCACATATCTAAGCTCTAATCTAACAAAACTGAGAAAGGTAATTCTAAATCAGAATTTTAATAAATTATTTCCCCTATGACCCATAAAAAATAATTTATGGGTGGTTATTCTATACTGAGTTCATCATCTTTATAATAACATTTGCTATTCTTCCTAATTTGTAGAATTTTGAAAGTAGATTTATATTGGATACTTAGGCATCTAAATGGATGTAAGCAAACCAACATAATATATAAACTTTACCTGTATCCCAACAGCTTTTCTTCTTCTATATTGTATCATAACCTAAGTAACTCATAATGTACATACTAGAAAAGAGCTATATGCTTCTGAAGTGGTAAATGAAGAAACTACACATTTGATTGTACATATGAAGATCACATTTAGCTGGGTACATTAAATTTTTTTTTCATAAAATAGCACTTTCAATTTTAGGCTGTATTTCAAACCACTGTATTCATGAATGCAAATGTCCCTTACCATTGGTGATCAGCATGGAAGTTTTTCTAACCACTATCTACAGCTGAAGTATTCTCTTCATCAGTTTAAATTTTTTTGAAGCTAAAAAAATGTTCACTATGAGATATTGTAAAAGAGAAGGGAATTGATTACCCCCAAAGGTGAGATACACCATCTATAACCACACTGACAATTCTGAAGATATATATGTAATTCACTGGTGAGTGAAATATATGGCTTTTTCTCCAGTCTTCCAAAACTAATTTATAGCAAGTCCAGCCTACCACTAGCTTGCATTTTGACACCATTTTTAATCTCAGCTGAAATGATCATTTTTACAGCTGCAGATTTTTACTTTGGTAGAATAAAATGATAAATGAAACTTTTATTATATAGTAGAGATAGTTCCTAATAAATGTGATATAAGTAGCTTTTTAATTATATCTTTTTCAAAGATTTATTTGAATACAATTGTAAATAATTATAAGTGAATACAATCATCAGATGTAAAAAAGTATCTGATAACTAAAAATTAATAACTATTATCTAAAGATTAATTTGTCATATATATTAGTATATATTTAAACATATCATATGCAGCGACCTCTAACCAATGCATAAGTTCAAAAAATCAATATTAATTTCTATTTTTTCTTATCTAGTGAGTGATTTTAAATAGAACATCTACCATGTGCCAAAACTCTTCTAAATACAATTTGATCCTTTTTGTATAATCATAGCAGCTTGTGCCACTTTCCATTGTCTCTTTTTATTTGAATACACTTAATGTCTGCTTTGTGTCAATATAAAACCCTGAACGATCTTAAGTGTATAACCTGTTACCACTCAGTAGAACAGCTGTAGTAAGCAGAAGATACTAAAGGCTTGGATTTAATCTATAATGATTATTGCACATTCATAGTAAGACAACGATCCTAATTGCATGCTTGACCCCCCCCCCTTTCTCACCACATTTTTCAGAGCCCCTTCCAATGTCAGCACAATCATCCACATCCTCTACCTTCCTGAGGAAGCCAAGGGGGAGAACGTGCAGTTCCAGTGGAGGCAGGACAGCCTGCATGTAGGTGAGGTGTACGAAGCTTGCTGGGCCTTGGATAACATCCTGGTCATCAATTCAGCCCACAGACAAGTCATTCTGGAAGACAGTCTTGACCCAATGGATACAGGCAACTGGCTCTTCTTCCCTGGAGCCACGGTCAAGGTTTGAGTGCTTTCATTCTTTCATCCTTTAGAAACATGGATAGAAAATGTGATTTCTTTATTCATAATAATGAAAAAAAACACTAAAGCATAAAACGTTTCTTCAGCCAGAAGTTTTCAAGTCATTATATATAGTTTGTCTTCTATTTGACTCACTGTACTTATATGGCTTTTCCCTGAGATTTTAAATTGGGTTATTGAGTTTTTTAATTTAAGTTTTTTAATTTAATTGACATTGAATGCATGTCAATATTTCTATCTTTTTTAATGAATTAAAATTTAAATCCTAAAAAAAGAAACACACAAGGCTTGTGAACCAATCATTTCAAGATAACTTTTTCCCAAGACAACTCTGAGTAATAATTAACATTCTTCTCTCTCATATTACCATTTAAGGGTGTGATATCACTTTGTAAAAAATATTTGTTTACTTATTCATTTAACAATTGTTTGAGAATCTAAACTGGGTAGAACCCTGAGAACATAGTCATGAAAAGGCAAATGCATTTCTCCCTTTTTTATGTAGCTCTGAGTTCAGAGGAGGCAGATAGACACATAGCCACGCAGATTCAGAACACCTGAGTTGTCATTTTCTGGGAAAGCTTAGCATTCTGAGACAGCGTCACATCCAGGCATGGGGTATTAGGAAGATTATCCAGAAAATAGGGAAAGCAAGCAGATACTGAAGAGAGGTTGGAAGGAGGCCGGGTAAGAGGAGGACTAGCATTCCAGGAACTAGAGATCTCATACTTCAAGGTTTGAACTGAGAATTTTGTCTTCCACACTTTCGTGGAAACACTTCCGTGTAACACAACACTCGTTTGTGTTGTCATACAATCATGTTGGGATAGAAAGAAGAGCCCTTGTGAGGTCATTCAGTCATAAGTTGGAAGCCCTTGTGAATGGGGGATTAGTGTCCTTATGAAAGAGAACTCTCTGGCCCTCAGCATGGGAAGCCAGTAAGATAAGATGTGTAGGCAGGTGCTCATTAAGTCTTCCAGAGCTTTGATGTTCTCCCAGAGCAGTCCCAAACTAAAACAGAGTCTAGAACAGTGGTTCTCGGTCTATGGATCACAAATCCTTTCTTTGGTGGTCACATATCAGGTAACCTACATAATGATTCAATAACAATAAGAAAATTATAGTTATGAAGCAGCAACAGAATACTTTTATGGTTGGGATCACCACAACATGGGGAACTGTATTAAAGGGTCACACCATTAAGAAGTTTGAGTACTTTGGATCTAAATGGTGAATGCATAAAGCAAAAACCCTTAAAAAGAGTTCAAAATAGTTCTCCAGTGTTATTTGAGACTTGTGGTAAATGTATGGCAAGTAAGAAGACCTTGAGGATCTGCTAGCTGCTTTAGTATTGGAACTCTGGCTGAAGACAAAATCCACTGGATTACTTTAAATAAGAGTCAGTCACAGTTGGTATTTGAAATTGGTCTCCTAAAAAAGAACACTGAATGAAAGAAATACATGGGAATATCAAATAAGCTTCTTACAAATTATTCAAAGGGAGATCTTCTTAGATAGGATTAGGAGAGATAGAATGGATAAGTGTGGACATATTTCAGATTTGTAACAAGGAAATGAAGGAGGTTGAGAACTGATAAAGAAAATAAAGAGATGGTGGGTGTGAAGGAAAAGGTTTGGGCAGCTACATGAATAAGGGTGTTAATCACTGAAACAGAAATATAGGAGGAAGACCAGGTCCACAGGATGGTTAAGGGTGAGTTCAGTTTGGAAACATAACTTTTGATGTTCTTAGGGCCAAGCAGCAAGCAGTTGGCAAGAGATCAGAGGCATGGGCCAGAAGTTAGAAAGATGCAATTTTTGTCATTAACACTGGTGAATGGAGATAGCTATCATGAGCTTGCCTGATGAGAGACTGTGATAAAGAAACAATATGAAAAATGTTATTAAGCCTTCAATTGTATATGTGCATGTCTCTAATATGTGGAAATAAATTAAAAATTCAGGCTATAGATATTTCTATTTTTTAGCTACGACTTACTGATGCAAAAACCAATCTTGTTCTACGTGGGGGTAAGTTCACAAGAAACTAAGAAAATATAAATATATAAAATATTTTACTTTTTTGTATGCTATATAGAAAATTAACCTAGGACTTTATATATGATACGCAAGTATTCAGCCACTAAGCTATATTCCCAACTCCCTTCTTAATATTTGGGGTGAGAGCACAAACGGTCACTAAGTGGGCAGGTTGACCTTGAACTCACCATATAATTTATATAGGTCTCAAACTTATAGTGGCTCTGCCCTTTGACCTTTACCTCCTCTGCCTCTGCCTCTGCCCCTCTGCCTCTGCCCCTCTGCCTC
>PVIH01031290.1:0-11038 GCA_004025045.1 Sigmodon hispidus | reverse complement strand
CCCTGTGCCCTGTGTCCCGTGCCCTGTGCTCCATGCCCTGTGCCCTGCGCCCTGCCTGCGCCCTGCCTGCACCCTGCCTGTGCCCTGTGCCCTGTGCCCTGCTTGCGCCCTGTGCCCTGTGTCCCGTGCCCTGTGCTCCATGCCCTGTGCCCTGCGCCCTGCCTGCGCCCTGCCTGCACCCTGCCTGTGCCCTGTGCCCTGTGCCCTGCTTGCGCCCTGTGCCCTGTGTCCCGTGCCCTGTGCTCCATGCCCTGTGCCCTGCGCCCTGCCTGCACCCTGCCTGTGCCCTGTGTCTTGTGCCCCGTGCCCTGGTTAATTCTTCAGGATGGACTAGGACCACAAAGGATATATGCAATATTTCTAGGGGTAGGTGGCTATTTGGATTTTTCAATAGTGACATGGATATTGCAGTATAGGAGACATGACATTTTAATCATTATTTTCATTCTTTGATACATCAAAGACTTGTTGAGCCTGTCTAGTTTTTAAAAACAGGAAGATGTTCACTGGAAAATAATACCTCCCCTATGCAAATCAATCAACTCATCCATAGTTCACATCCCAGATCATCTGCTTCATAGGCCTGCCATGTTCTATGTGGCTGTTTCTTTACTCTATGTCCCTAGCACCAGAAACTAGGAAAAATCTGGATAATGAAGAACTCTGGAATTGTCCTAGTAGCTGATCCTGGGCTCCCTTGGCCTACGTGACCACTTCCTTTCTTTGGGAATCACAGTGTAGATCAACACCATGAGCTCCCCTTACCCAATGTGTCCCCTGACTAATTTCTTACACAGTGTGATAACCTGCCTTCTTTCCAAAGGTCCAGGTCTTCCTTTGTGACAGTCCTTTTTGTGTCTTCACATGGTTAAAACAAATCCCAGACAAACTTAATGCAAAGAGTCAGAGGGAGGGGATGTCTAGAATGATGGAGTAAAGACCTGCATAGTACACACACACACACACACACACACTCAAACCTCTACAAAGGCAAGAAGAACAGTGGAGAAATTGCTGAACATATTCCTCCGCTTACCTGTCTAATTAATAGAGCATGCAGACTTGTGATAAGAAGAGGAAGATTTTTGTCTTTTAAACTGGACTCAGCCCCATTCTCCTCCCAATTTTGAATACTAATAACTTCGGAGCCACTGGAGGACGTGGACAGGGTTTGACATTGCTCTTTAGCCTGGTCCCTACTTGGCTAGGCTCTGCTCTTATTCACAAGGAAGTTATAAATTGACCCCAGTGTGTTAAAAAAAAAATCAGTAGCATTGTTTGGCTGTCATCTGTGTCAGTGGCTGCACCATGGTTGTCAGGAACAAAAGCCTGGCCAGAAACTTAAAAAGCAAATTTAGGGAACATGATTTTTTTTTTTAAATGCAGCTTTGAAAATTTTTATTTTACTCTGAGGATTCTGAAGGTAAATGCACAAAATGAGGTGTGTATGTGTGTGTGTGTGTGTGTGTGTCCAAGACGGATGACAGTCTCGCACCTCTGACTGATCTTGAGATTCTATACCAGTAGGATGTGTATGACAAGGCAGTCTTTTTGTTGTTGTTGCTGTTAAAACTTTAGTTGGTATAAATATAATGTACACGGGACTGGCTCACAAAGGAAAATTTATAATTATGCAATATACCTGGACAAGATCATTAGCACAAGGTAGATGGCTTACTAGTTCAAGCCACTAAAGAAATTCTCTGGGCAACATTTTCTGTGCAATAAACTAATCAGGCAGAGATTTAATGGATGCTCATTAAAAAAAAAAAAGGAATAAAGATCTTACAGAGTTAGTCCAGGAAAGTCCAGGGAGACAAAACAACTTCTCAGAAAAGCTGAACCCCAGTGAGGGTGATAATCTTACTTCCAGCATTATCACATTCTATTACCTAAATCTGCAGTTTTCAGAAGATGTCCAAGACTCAGAAATAAACAGAAAACACAGCAATATGCATAGAAATAAGACAAGTAAGAGGGTGGCTCTGGAGGAGTCCTAGGTGACAGCAGAACACGACAAGGACTCTAAGTTAGCAAGAGCTATATTCACAAAGAATTTAAAAAGAAAAGGGCAACTATGTCTTAATAAGTAGAAAATACCATCAAAGGAAACACAAACACGTATGTCCATATAGATATAAACACATCCACACCAGTTCACACAGGCATTTAGTGAGACCTGTACTTGAGAAATAAAGAAAACGAAGCAAAGACATTCATGAGAAGAGCTTAGCAATGAATGTCTGAACAGTCAGAATAAATATAGTCAGCACAGTTTTGATAATACCCATTGAGATTATACAGCCCAAGGAAAAGAGAGAGATGAGAGAAAATGAAGAGAGCTACAGAGACCTGTGCATCAGGGAAGAATGAGCCAATGTGTGCTTGCTGCAGTTCTAAAAGAAGAGAGAGAAAGGGAGAAGAAAGACATGATCAGATGTACAGAAGTGAGAATGCCGTGATAGCAAATTCCTGCTCTATAACAAATGAGGAAATTAGTCCATGGGTTGTAATGAAAGAGACAGTGACTTGAATCCATATGGAAAACAAAAGAGCATAACCAAAAGTAACTGGCTACAAAGGTATATATATATAAATGATGATGTAATATAGAAATGGTGAGGTAATATATAAATGATGATATATGAGTTTGTTACTCTGTCTTCCTTTGTGTGACTCAAAAGAGGGGACACACAATACAGACTTTGGTTGATAGGCAACAATGTATAAGGATAATTTATGTGGCAGTTCTAGCACAAATGAAAAACTGGAATGGAGTACACTGGGACAGGTGGTATATTCTACTGGAATTGGGTTAATATATATAAGTAACTAAGTTGTTTTTAGTTAGAGTTCTAATGTTCAGAGAAACTACAAAAAATGCAGAAAAGCATGCAATCAATGTGATACACTGATTGCAAAGAGAAACAAAAAACTTAAAACAACAGGTGGAAAAATAGCAAGACTTCAATATAAGCTACTCAGCAGATGCATTTTATGAAAAATTAACTTGTTATTCTTACTGAGACATGATATGCTATGTAGCCTAGGCTGACTCCAGCTTTCAGATGCCTCAGTGATGGGATTACAAGCATGAGCCATCAGGCCTAGCTCAGAATAAATAAGAAAGGTTTTGCAGGGGAAAAAAGCAATGAGAAGAATGTCAGTGCGTCTCCCTCTATACCAATAACAAAGAGATTATACTTTAAAAATTGTCACATGAGGCTGGAGAGCTGGCTTCATGGGTAATGTGGTCTCTATGCAAGTGTAAGGTCTCAAGTTTGGATCCCCAGCACCAAATGCTGCTGGACATGGGAGACTTTTCATAATCACAGTATAGGTAAAGCAGAGATGGGATTCCTGGGGCAGTCTGACTTCTAGAGTAGCCAATTTGGCAAGTTCTGGGTTCAAAAGTTATGTCTCTCATACATATGCATGCATGTGCATACATTTGCACATACATGTACCCATACATATTCTAAGATGCATACATGCAAAACACCATACCCACACTAAAAATATATATTGAAATTGTTAAAGAAACCAATTGTTTCCTATCAGAAAAATACAGGAATTATAAATATGTTCCTAAAACAAAGAACTATAATAACTCACATCAACTGACATAATTTAAGAGAAAGGTAGACAAGCATAATAATAATAATAAATCTCTGAGTCTAACTTTTTAATAACAGACTAATTAGATGGAAGATTAATATGGAACTAGACTGAGTACTATCTCATGCTATTCTAGATGTACAGACATTGATAGGACATCCATATGGTGTACCTTCTTAAGTTCACAGCAATATTCTCTAGAAAAGATCATACATTGGGTCATAAAGCAAGCCTTGACAAATGTAACGGGATTGAAATAATGCATATTATGCTTTCCAATTACTGTGGAATTACATGCAAAGTCAGTAATAGAAGACAATCACAAATATGTGAAAATTACACAGTCCTAAATGACCAATGGATCAAAAGGGAATCATGTGGGAAATTAGAAAATATTTTTAGTTGAAAGAGAATTAAATCACAGTGTTCAAAACTTACGACAGGAGGCAGAGACTGTGCTTCCAGGGAAATGCAGCTATAAGCATACATAATTAAAGCAAGGTCTTAAATCAGTAAGCTGAATGTATACCTTAACAAACCAGGAGGAAAAGGAGGGTACTACATTCAAAGCCTGTGGAAGGAAGCCTAAACCAAACAAGAGTGGACAAGGAAATGAAACTGAGAAGAAAAAGAAAATGGAAGATGAACTAACTAGGGTTGTGAGTTGGCTAAAAGTTGGCCCAGAAATGATACAATTTGGATACAAATTATCTCCTTATGTATTTGGGCATGTGGTTCCCAGCTGAGGGCCCTGTTTTGGATAGTTGTGGAACCTGAGGACCTTCACAAAATGAAGTGGGTCATTAGGAGTGGCCTTTGAGCTTTGGTAGCTCAGTTCTACTTCCTGTTGACTTCTTGCTTCCTGATGATAGATACACTGATACACTGATAGATACACTGTGACCTACTGCTTCCTATAGTGGGAATCAAGTGTTATTTGCCTTGACCCAGAGGTGTGGTCCTCAGGTCTTCAGGACCTATGTATGGGGCATGGCCAGACTAGTCTAAGACAAGGTACATGCTGTCTCCCCTTCCTGTTTGTGTTCCCTTACACTCTTAGAGAGAGGATCTGACCAATCACTGCCACCATGTAACCAGTCCAACTTTCCAGGTATTGCCCTACAGTTCAATCTTTGTATCTGTGTTTCATATAGATGCCTTAATAAATATTAATCTTTTTATATAACCAGTTGCTAGTGATTAATACCTACTTACCTGGCACTCAATGTAGCTTCAGGCCGATCCAAAGAACAAATATAAGTAGATTATTGTGCCTACCTATAAATAATTATTAGCCAAGTATGAGGCATAGACAATGTACACTAGTAGATATTTATATATTGATACAAATGCAATATTATTTTATATGTCTATTTAAGATAATTTGTATATTGATACACTTTCAAGTCTAGAATTATTTTATATGTCTAAGATAATTTGCATATTCATACAGAATTAAATCTGTAATTGCCATATTTTGCACATGCTTCTATCTCTGTTTAAAATATTTTGCACATTAATGCATATTAAGCATATTGTTGTCATTTCCACTATGCCATTTCTACCTGTTTAATTATGACTAGTCATAATATATATATACATACATATTATATCTGGTTAGGATATTCCATACATATTCTACCTATTTAAGATATTTTGTACAGCTCTGTTTAAGATACTTTATATAATGATATATATTTAAAATACTGTGGTCATTTTGCACTATACATTTACCTTTCTTTAATATTTATATGATTGTCATAAAGTCATTATCCAAAAACTGTATACCCATTTATAGATTGTCTACTTAGTAAGCTTAAGTCTTTAAAATGATAAAAAAATTATACTTACCTATATTTGTTATGTACTAGTTGTGTTATTTAGGTCTTTTAGATATATAGTAAAATATGTCAGATAGACAAGAGTCCTTAAATACTTCATAGACCTAAAAAACATGGCATTTAAATGGCTATGAAAGACACAAGACACAGTCACTCCTGACAGCACTACTCCTTTCCCAAAATCATTTTAGAGAGCAAGGACACTAGACATAGAGTTTGTCTTCCTTGCCGGACAATGGCCTGTTGGGCAAAAACCTGCCCTTGCCTCGACTGCTGACAATAAGCACGCTGTCCAATCCAGAGGAACAAAACAAAAGATAAACACTGCTGAAACCTGCCAAAACAAGATAAGATGATTTTTTAAAATACCCTGCTATTAAAGAGATCTGTTAGATGTCCTTGGCCTATAGCCAAAACACTAGATGCTCCAACTTTGCAGAAAAAGCTGTGACTGACTATCCAGACATCTGATTATCTCTGTCTTCTCCTACTAAATTTTAAAAGTTACTTGCTTATGCTTCCTGCTTATTCACATAATATATTTACCTTCTCAGGTCTTTGATGGGTTTGAATGATGTAATGTCATCATACTACAGATGGTGCCCAGTGTAGGGCAAACACCCACTTAAAGTCAGTGAAAGCTTAAAAGGAGTTCTGGAGCACAAAAACAGGGAGCCAAAAGCAACTTCTGAATTGTATCTCTGAAGTGGGTCATGGTATAGAGAAGCTGTGGTGTTTGGGCTTGAATTTCAAAATGGCGAGTCTCACAGAAGACTTGGTATAAGCAACAAGCTGCATATGATTGATTTAAGGTTTCTATTTATGTTAAACAAAAGGGAAACAGAGTCAAAGATGGTTTCTTGGTAGCAGCATATTCTGAGACTGCTCTGTTTGCTAGTGGTGAGCAGACATGGCTCCTTTAGAAAGCATCCTGACTCAGTTTTATCAGCAAAAACTGTGTGGCTGTATAAGAGACCCTGCTGCCAAATGCTTAAATGCAGTGAGCACCTGGCACCAGTGGTGCTCTACTTGATAGTATGTATCCTAAGATTCCCTGAAGTTGGGGTAGTAAAAAGTTTCATAATACTTAATAATGCTTCCCAGAATTGGGAAGGTAAGCCTGACTCCAGTACCTCCGCCATGTTGAAAAGCTGCCAAAAGGGGCGGAGTCAGCAGTCAAAGCAGTGCTAGCATTTTAAAAGCCTTTCTGGTTGGAAAATGATTTAAGGATATGTAATAAAAGATTCAGATAGAAAAAAAAAAACCTCTCAATGGGTTAAAATGTGTGTGAAAAATAATACATTGACTGGAAGAGAAAAGGAAAAGGGTACAGAAAGCCCTTAAGAAAGAGAAATAGAAGAATAAAAATATAAAATGCCACATAAAGTTGGTAAATACACAAGTCTGGATTTTGGTTATTACTGTGTTTTCTTTAATTTTTTAATTGTTAATGAGCTAACTGCAGAAAGACAAGTGATTCCAAAGGCTGTTAAATTAAACAAACATATATTTTAAAGGTATTTTGACTTTGAAATTTGTGTCTAAGGATATGTTGCTTTGGAAAAGAGTTTCTCCTTTTATTTCCACAGAAGATGAGAATCTGTGGATTGTTGCCAGGCAAATATGGTTTGGTCATCCAAGGCCCCTGATCTTTGATGGGAAGAGGTGTCCACATCAGATTCAAGGCTGCAGACTAAGATGATCCAGGGTCAGGACCCCATAAGATTGCCAATGCCCCTTGATCAGTAGAAAGTAGTGATGAAATGCTAAGTCCAAATTCCCAAAATATTGTTTATAAACATTTGTTTTTATTTTAAATCGTTAGTGGTCATAGTCAATCTCTTTTTAAGAAGAAAAAGGAGATATGGTATATGGATGATTTAAAAAAGATAGATTACTGAATTTACTTTAATTCAAAAATCAGCTGTTAATCTCAAAATATTTTACATTGGTATGAATTTTGGTTTATTGATACAGATTTAAGGTCAACTTTGTTATGCTGTATGTATTTTTCTACTCTTGTTCAAGGTGTGATGTTTATATAACTCATTTAAAATGGTAATACATAATTAAGAAATGTAGATCAATTGTCATCTATGATAACCAAACTTATACTCATGTTAGTTAGATTTTTAGGTATATAAAGATACATTTCAATTAGATAGGTAATCTTCAAACACTTCTAAGACCTACAGAATATGGCATTTAAAATATTTTAAGAACTTAGACTTTTCTGGACAGTGAGACACGTCTGCTCATGGCAGCACCAGTCTGCATTAAGAGAATAGTGGGCATTGAAGAAACTTAATGTGGAATTTACTTTCTTTGTGGCAATAGTTAGGCACAAAGAAACTGTTCTTGTATTGACTGCTTGATAGTATGCTGCTGTATGAACTAGACATGCAGGTTCCATAGGAATGTGACCTTTGAACTTTGGCAGAACAAGTCGAGATGGTCCTTCAGGTTCCTGCTTTTCTGAGAAAATTGCCAGACATACTTTAGGACACAAGGAGAAGAGACTGATGAACTGTGCTATAATAGGCAGAGCAGTCCTTTGGATTTCCTGCATCACTGAAAAGTATGCCATAGACTCTAGGCCTATAGGCTGAAGATGGATGTCCCAACATTAGAAAGAAACTTTGGGTGACTGTCATTTCTAGATTTTGGAAGTTGCTTGCACTTCCTGTTTATGTGGGTAATTAAATATTATTCTGGGGTGTTTGATGTAGTTGAAGATTTGGTAATTATAAGTATAGTTTTTCTTAATTATTTTAAAAGGTATATTAGATATAAAACTTTAGACTCACAAGGATAAGGTAGATAATAGAATATTTTTTTAATTTTGTTAAATACAAATAGACTAGATATTGTAACTGTAGTTCTTGCTTGATAGCTGTTTTGTTATATGTAATTTCACTATATTGAAACTGAAACCTTCCTTTTTGATTAGACAGAAAAGGGGAAGTGATGTGATAATGTCTTCCTACGTGTTGTGAATATCAGTCTTTAAATAAAGAAACTGTTTTGGCCATGCCAGGCACCATAGAAGAAGTAGATGGGGAAATTGGAGCATAGGTAGGATTAGGAAAGTGGAGTCAGAGAGAGATCAATCTAGCTGCCAAAGAATCAGCATATAAGGAATATAGGTGAGCCATGAGCCATATGGCCAGAGAGATTAATGGAAATGGGTTGAATTAAGATGAAAGAGCTAGTTAGCAATGTGCCAGAGACATAGGCCAAGCAGGATGAAATTCATATAAGCATCTGAGTCATTTGGGGCAGGGAGCTAAGCAGCAGTAGGCTAGGTCTGTGGGTCTAGACCCCAAGCCAGTCAGGGTCAGAAACCTTATATAGTAGAGTTGAAGGCTAGATAGTTAAGGTTATGACTTTCTTATATCTTAGCTAAGATCATTTAGATACTAGATTCATATTACTCAAGATAAACATCTTTGAAATAATCTCTATATATTGCCACTGACTAATAGTCTAGACATTTAATATGCCCTTTATGTTTGTTGTTTTTCAGTTGTAATTTGACCTTGTTTATGTTATTTGCCTTTTCCGTCTCCTGGACATTACCTTATAATTGTTTCTATTGTATAGTTTTATATTTAGGTTTACAACTTTCTCATTCAGACAAAGGGGAGAGATGTAATGGGAATCAGGTGTTATTTGCCCTGACCTAGAGGCGTGGTCTTTAAATCTTTCATTTATTTATTTTTTTGGCTGAAACTCAGAGGCTATATTTACATTCATGAACACATGATCATATTTTATCTGTGAAACTTATCCATCACCTTTTTTTTTTTTCAAAGAAGTCACACTTTCTATCCTTGTATATCCTTTTTTAAGGTCCCTTCCCCCTCCCGCCATATCAGGTCATTCTTTCTTCTCCACAACTCCCCATCTCCTCCCTGGGCAGGCAGCAGACAATCCCATGGTCCCACTGACCCAATATTGCTTAGTCTCCAACAATTCAGTCTCTGCTCCTGGCATATCCAGCTTTCTCCCCCACCTCAGAGTGAGTCAGGTGTTCCTCTAAGGGGAGTGGGATCCAAGGAGTCAGTCCAGGGTGTTTCTGATCCCAAGCTGTTCAGTGGTTGTGGTTTGTAGCTTGGGCATGCTTTGATTTTTTCTTGTTTGTTTGTTTGTTTAGAGACCACTAATGAGTGAGTACATACCCTGCTTATCTTTCTGAGTGTGTGATACCTCACTCAGGAGGATATTCTCTAAGTCCATCCATTTACCTGCAAATTTTAGGAAATCATTTCTCTTACTGCTGAGTAGTACTCCATAGTACCACAGTTTGCTAATCCATTCTTCAGTTGAGGGACATCTAGGTTGTTTCTAGGTTCTTGCTATTACAAATAATGCTGCTATGAACATAGTTGAGCTAATACCTTTGGAGTATGACTGTGCACCTTTAGGGTATACATCCAGGAGTGGTATTGCTGGGTCCTTGGGGAGATTGATTCTCAGTTTTCTGAGAAACCGCCATACTGTGTTCCAAAGTGGCTGAACAAGCTTACACTCCCACCAACAATAGAGGAGTGTTCCCCTTGCTCCACATCTTCTCTAGCATAGGCTGTCCTCTGTGTCTTTTATCTTAGTCAATCTAACAGGTGTCAGGTGGTATCTCGAAGTTGTTTTGATTTGCATTTCTCTGATGGCTAAAGATAATGAGCACTTTTTCAGGTGCCTTGCAGCCATTTGTAATTCTTCTGCTGAGAATTGCCTTTTAAGATCTGAACCCCATTTTTTGATTGGGTTATTCAAGGTTTTGGGCTCTAGATGCTTGAGCTCTTTATATATCTTAGAGATCAGTCCTCTATCACTTGTAGGGTTGGTGAAAACATTTTCCCATTCTGTAGGCTGTCATTTTGTCCTATTCACAGTGTCCTTGGCTTTGCAGAAGATTCCCAGCTTCAGGAGATCCCACTTATTGATTGTTGTTCTTAGTGTCTGTGGCACTGGTGTTATATTTAGGAAGTGGTCGCCTGTGCCAATTCTTAGAAGTGTATTTCCCACTTTCTTTTCTATCAAGTTTAAAGTGGCTGGGTTTATGGTGAGGTCTCTGATCCACTTGGATTTGAGTTTTGTGCAGGGTGACAGGCTTGGATCTATTTGCATTTTTCTACACACTTCCATCCAGCTATGCCAACACCATTTGTTAAATATACTATCTTTTTTTCCATTGAATATTTTGGGCCTCTTTGTCAAAGATCAGGTGTTCATAGGTTTTTGGGTTAATGTCTGGATCCTCAGTTCTATTCCATTGATCCACAAGTCTGTTTTTATGCCAATACCAGGCTGTTTTTATTACTGTAGCTCTATAGTATAACTGGAAGTCAGGGGTGGTGACACCTCCTGAGGTTCTTTAGTTGAGTAAAATTGTTTTGGCAATCCTGGCTTTCCTGTTATTCCAAATGAAATTGAGTATTGTTCTTTCAAGGTCCAAAAAATATTGTGTTGGGATTTTGATGGGCAGTGCATTGAATCTGTAGATTGCCTTTGGTAGAATTGCCATTTTTACTATGTTGATCCTACCAATCCAGGAACATGGGAGAGCTTTCCATTTT
>PVIH01031289.1:0-11042 GCA_004025045.1 Sigmodon hispidus | reverse complement strand
GGGACGGAGGGAGGGAGGGAGGCAAGCAGGCAGGCAGATTCTAAACTGAGCAGGAAGGCCTACTTGTTTCCTCTTCTTGTCTTTGAGATCCTCCCTGGTGGGCGGGCCTGGGAATGTAAAGTATTTAAGGTCTTCCTATGAGCCCATAAAGTGTCCTTTGCAGAGATGGCAGGAGCCCTGGGACAGAGAATGTTGAGCAGTGTGTCCACTAGGAGACGTAGGAAGTGTGGGGAAGGCAAGGCCACTGAGGGAAGCTTGACCCCATTCCTCACTTCCAAATAAGCCAGTGAGCGATGTGAAGCAAACCTCACCTAGACCTTAATGAGGAGGCCAGAGCAAGGAAGCTGCTTTAGGCAGCAGAGGGGTGGATCTTTCCAGAACACCTCAGGAACAAGAACCCTGAGCAGACCTGTTGGCTACTACAATAAAGCTCCCAGGGCTGTGCCATTGGCCCAGCCTGTGCTGAGAAGGAGATCTGGAATTTGTCTCAGCCCCGTGACTTTTCTGAGTACTCAGGCAAAGCATATGAACAGTTGTGATTTAAGGGATTTAGAGAGCAGGAGTCAGGGTCATGCACAAGGTGGAGAGGCTTCACTTTCTCTGTTAAGAGGGAGAGGAGTCTATGTCTTTGCTTTGGCCTAGTTATCCTGGACAACCAGACTACAACCCACAACCCCTGAGAAGCTAGGTAACAAGGAGGACCATAAGAGAGACACCCATGGATCCTCCTGGGAAGGGGAAATAGATAAGATCTCCTGAGTAAATTGGCATGGGGGGGAGATAAGGGAGGTGGGAAGAGAATATGAGAGAACAGGATGATAAGTCGGGGGAGGGACAGAGAGGGAGAACAGTGAAATAGATACCTTGATTTGGGGGTTAGGGAAAAACCTGGTGCTAGGGAATCTCCCAGGAATCCACAAACATGACCCCAGCTAAGACTCCAAGCAATAGTGGAGAGGGTGCCTGAACTGGCCTTCTCCTGTAATCAGATAGATGACCACCCTAATTGCCATCATAGAAGCTTCATCCAGCAACCGATGGAAGCAGATGCAGAGATCCTCAGCTAAGCACTGGGCTGAGCTCCCAATCCAGTAGAAGAGAGGGAGGGGGTATCATATGAGCAAAGGAGTCAAGATCATGATGGGGAAACCCACAGAGACAGCTGACCCCAGCTATTGGGAGCTCACTGACTCTGGATTGACAGCTGAGGAGCCTGCATGGGACCAAACTAAGCTCTCTCTGAGTGTGGATGACAGTGTGTGACTTGGGCAGTTTGTGGGGCCTCTGGCAGTGGGACCAGGATTTATCTCTATAGTTCCTGAACTGGCTTTTGGAAACCCATCCCCTCTAGAGGGACACCTTGCTCAGCCTTGTTGCAGGGGTGAGGAGCTTGGTCCTGCTGCAACTCGAAATGCCAGACTTTGTTGACTCTCATAGAAGGCTTTATCCTCTTTGAGGAGTGGTCGGGGGGAGGATCTGGTATGAGTGAGAGAGGGAAGAGAGGGGGAACTGTGGTTGGTATGTAATAAAAAGCTTTTGAATTATATATGATTAAAAAAAAAAGAGGGAGTGGGGTGAGAACCCCAGGGAGTTATGACCTGCTGTTTTCTCCTTTGCAGATGAGAAATGAATTCACAATCACACATGTTCTCATCCCCAGACAAAACGGTGGGCCCGATTATTGTCACACAGAGAATGAAGAAGAAATTTTCTTTATGCAGGATGATCTTGGACTCCTCACTCTTGGCTGGATCCACGTAAGACCTTACTTCCTTGAGGGCGGGGCTCCTCTTCTCTGTTAGAAAGGATGGCCTGCTTTACTTCCTGAGCAGAATAAACCCTATCCACACTATATGCCTACACACATGACTGCCAATGCTCCAGGATTGACTCGGAGCATTGCCAAGAGCTTTTGCAGTTTTTCTCCACTTTATCTTCCACTAAAAGTAATCCTTCAGTGTTGTGGTATCTTTGGGGAAGGGAAGCTGCCTAGGATAGCACACAGATTATGTACCTAAAAGCTGTCTTCAATGGAAGTTCATCCTGATGGCTGTACTCTGTCTTTGTGAAGCAGCACTTGCCTTTGCCTACAGTTTCAAGTGTTTGTACATGCCATGCACACTACTGATGGTGTTCAAGGAAACACAGTTCCTTCCCCAAAGAGTACCTCTGAATGCTTCACTCACATTTAAGGCCCCTGACTCACTGAGCAAGCTGCTTTCCTTGGCATATGACAGGTGGAAGCCACAATGCAAGGGTATGAGATGGCAGATAGAAAACTTGCCCTGTTGTGCCTGGGGACACAAAAGAGGATCACACAGAAAATGTGCACCTATTCCCATGAGGCAGAAAGCATGGTTTTCCTCAGCAGGTGGACACAAGGCACTGTGGGTTTCAGGGTCACACCTGGGGTGACTTATGATGACATGTAATGAGGGGCCAAAGGAGAGTTTCATGGGGGAGAGGTCAGTGTTGGATAGGTCACTGTGCTCCTGCGTCAGTGAGTGGTCCTGTTGGCTGGAATTTGTGGGTTTTCCTCAGAAAAGGATGCATGGTCAGAGCAGGAGGGTGTGATCTGGGGAGCTTTTGTATTAAACTGTCCCAGGCAGCCTTGAAAGTGGGGGAGGTTGAGAGCAGGAAGTTATTTGCCAGCAGCCGGGGAATCGGGCCACTAAGGGGGCAGAAAATGCAGTGGGTGGTGAATGGAAGTGAAGATGTGGGAGAGCAAGGAAGGTGTGAGGCCTAGAAGTCACAGAGCAGGGACATTAGAAGAGGGAATTCAGGATGCTCACCTGCCGTAGGCTGGCTCTAGGAATCACCTGCTTGAGTTGGGAGCTCCCAGAAGCTCCCAGGGATACCCACTGTTGAATGGCGGAGCAAAGACCATGAGACCTTAAATTCACGGGAAGCTGGGTGTGGTGGCATAGCCTGTAATCCTAGCACTGAGCAGGCTGAGATGGGGGGATTATGAGCTGTGGCCAACCTGAGCTACATGGCAAGACCTGTCTTGAGAAAACAAGTTAGGAAATCATAGCGTGAAGGTTATAGGGACGGCAGAGGCTGCCGTCTTGAAGCTGGGCTCTAAGGGAAGCGGGAGAGAGAGATGGTATGGCCCTAGGCAGTGCTGAGCTGACAGACAGATTGTCTGTTTGCTGAATGTGAAATGGCTTGATCATGTTGTGTTTTGATTTGGCTTTGATTATCTTAAAGCATTATGTGTTAAAGTGTAGCCTGATCGTGTTTGTGCATGGACTAACTCTGCAGTTCTGTGAATCATTGCACCAGCATCTTCTAAATAAGGAAAGAGGACCCTGCCTGGAGCCTGCTCCGCCCCCCCCACTTCCTCTCTTCAAGAGCCCCCCCCTCCTGCTCCCACCATCGTGTCCTAACTTTCTCTAAGGCTTTCTCAGTACTTGCTGTCCTCTGGACTTGGCTCTGACCTTGAACTGCAATTGGAAGATATGTCATTTTTACACCTGGCTTCTCTGTCTAACCCTTCAAGATTCATCCACGCTCTGGAATGTGTGTGTGTGTGTGTGTGTGTGTGTGTGTGTGTGTATACATACATGTGTATGTCTGGTGAGCAGTGGAGAGGGGGGAAAAGGCACATGGGGCAAGATAATGTGACATGAAGACAGTACGTCACAAGTGCACAATTGTGGGCCTCATATTTACATAGGGAGAAAGCACAGAGCCCTCACAGGTCAGAGAGCTGATGTGTGAAAGAGTTATGGACACCCTTGTCAGGCAGCCATTACCTCAGTGATGTTGGAGGAAGGGTCTGCTGGGTGGCAGAGGAGGTTGGAAGCTGGGGAGTGGACAGCAGAGAGGCTAAAAGCTGAAGGGAGGGCTGGAGAGATGGCTCAGTAGTTAACAGCTCTTGCTGCTCTTCCAGAGGATCGGGAATTTGGTTTCCCAAAGTCCTTCTGGGCAGCTCACAGTCTCCTAGAACTCCAGTGCCAAGGGATCTGACAGCCACTTCTGGCCTAACCAGCACAGCTGCATACATTCTGCATATATTCACACAGACATGCTTGCATGCAAACATAAGTAAGACAATTTTTGTTTAAGTAGCCATATTTTTAAAAATAAAAAAAGTCAGGCTCCAAGTAGTTTACTGTTTAGGCTCCGGGTAGAGCTAGGCATGGCTGGATAAAGGCTCACAGTCCTCTGTGAGGGCCCAGCTAGGAACACATGGAGAGAAGTTTGGCTTATTTTACCTCTATGATATTTCTGCACCATTTCTTCATAATTTGGGATTGAAACAACAAAAAAGGGGCTGGCCAGATGGTTCACTATGTAAAGACATTTGCTGCCAAGTCTCTCAACTGAGTTCAGTTTCTGTGGCTCAACTGGCGGAAGGAAAACTGCCTGTTCCAAGTTGTCTGTCCCCTGAGCAGCACACGCACACATGACATGGACGGGCAGACATGTATTTGCAAGGTCACACACACATACATGAATGTAATTTTTAAAAAGTAAAAAGAGCTGGCGATGGTCTTCTTGGATCTTGAAATTTCAAGAGGAAAATGCAAACATCAGAGCTCTGTCTGTTTCCCACTGATACCCCTGACCTTGGCTTCACACATCTTCATGTTCAACTTCTTCCTCTTGTATCTCGGAGCTTAAAAAAAGCGGTATGAAATTATTAGGCATAAAATTGACAAACCATCCAAACCTGTTTATGATGTATAACATGTTTTGAGATGTGTATACATTGTGAATGCTTGGTTGACTGTGGTCTTTGTGTGAGAAGAACACTTAAAAATAAGTATATGGCACATGGTCTTGAACTCTACTCTTGATCGTTCAAGGACCTTTAGCATTTCCACACACACCGCTTGTTCACAGTGCTGGGAGGTGCTCACTGTGAGGGTCAGGTGTCTCTCATAGGCTGCAAATAGCTATGTACTTGAAGAGGGGCTGGGCAGCTGTTGGAGTGCCTTGGGCCTGCCTGCCTTAGTGGGCCAGCCATGGCAGCTGGGTCACTGGGAATCCTCTGACCTGTCTTCATCTTTTCAGACTCACCCAACCCAAACAGCCTTTCTATCCAGTGTGGATCTGCACACTCACTGCTCCTATCAAATGATGTTACCAGAATCCATAGCGATTGTCTGCTCCCCCAAGTTCCAGGAGTGAGTACCAAGGATGTGGTTCTGGGTCTGACAAGGGGCAAAAGTTGATTATTGAAATCAACTGTGTGTGTGTGTGTGTTTGTGCATGTTTACATGTGTGCATGAAGTATAGGAGGGTACCTGTGCACAAGTATTCACATGAATAGAGGCCAGAGATTGACGTGGGAGATATGATCTTTCTCTGTTACTTTTCTGCCCTTACTGCTGTAGACACAGGTCTCTGGCTGAGCCTGGAGATCACTGGTTAGGCAGGAGAGCGCCACTCTCTGCCTCCCTAGCTTAGGGAATTTAGATGTACACCATCACACCAGGCTCTTCTGTAGATGCTGGGGATATAATATCCTTTTCTCTTGTTTATATATCCAGCATTTTACCAACTGAGCCATCTCCAGGCCCCAAGACCTTTTAAAAAATAAAATTCATAAACTGTCTCAACTGGCTGCTCTAAAAGGGGTCCTTTAACCTCCATATTCTGATAAAAACAAGCTACTCTCTAAAAGATATATTAATAATGTTAGTTTTCTAAGAAAAACCTTCAAGAAATTTGAACTATTTAAGTTAAAGTGATAGGATCTCAAGAGCTTGAGGTTAAAGGTTAAAAAATTCCCACGTTGGCCCCTGTCTCCCAGAGTGAATTCTTTTCATCCTAAATATCCTCTTCACTCTGAATCCTCCAGCAGGGCTGGTAATGGGGGCAGTGGTGAGCTAGTCTTTTTAGTTTTCATTTTTCTACGTTTCATTCTTGTGCACTTAGTGTGATCCACAGGGTTTTGTGACTCATTTCCCCCTCCATTCCTCAGACTGAAGGTTCTTCATTGACCTAAGTAATTGTTCAGTGGTCCTTTATTATTATTATTATTATTATTATTACTTAAATCTGCTGTTGATTTGCTCAAAGGAATTTCTCACTTTTAGTTTTAATTTTCAACTAGAGAATTCCTCTTTGGAGACTGGAAAAGATGGGTCAGCAGGTTGGAGCTATTGTTGCTTGTGCAGAGGGCCCAGGTTCTATTGCCAGCACCCACACAGTGGTCCACAATCACCCACTTCTGACCTCACGGTGCACCAGACATGTAGGCAAAGCACTCATAAAATAAGACCTAATAAGCCTAAAAAGAAAGAATTCCTGTTTGATTCCTATTTATAATCACCAGATAATTGATTCCTTAACTATGACCCATTCCTCAGAGGAGAGCGCAATAAGCCAGTACACTGTGAAAGCCTGCTGAGTCAGTGTCTTGCCTGGAAAGTGGGAGTCTGAGGGAGACAGGAGAAGACAGTGAGTGTGTTGGGAGTGAGGGGAAGCCTCTGAAGGATGCCTTGACTGAGCCTGCCCTTTGTTATTTCAGAACTGGATTCTTTAAGTTAACTGACTATGGCCTTCAAGAGATTTCAACCTGCCGGCAGAAAGGCTTTCATCCTCACGGCAGAGACCCACCTCTGTTCTGCGTATGTATCTGCATACTGTGAAATGTGTGGTTCTTTCTAACCCGTCTGAGTTCAGCCTGTCACTTCTCACCTTCCCAGAGTTCCATAGTCAGTATGGACACAGGAAGCAATGGTGGTGGAGATAGGTTAGGATCTCAGCTCTGTCACTTTGTTACTTCCTGTCTGTGAGTCTCTGACCCTTCCTGGATCTTTGATCTGATATGTGGGATAATAATACTTTACAGGGTCGTTGAGAGGATGAAATAAGTGGGATGCGGGTGTAGCCCAGTCAGAATGTGTATTCAGCAGGCATGAGGCCCTGGGTTCAACCCCAGCATCACTAGAAAAGGAGTAACAGAAAATACCTAATCTACTTATGTTGAGTGTCAGCCACTGAGCAATCTAAATGCAATTGGGAAAAGCCATGTAAGCTAGGTAAACTAAGCATATTTCATTCTGGAATTTTGCATAGAAAATAGGGTTCTGACCCCGCTGCCCTCCCAGGTAGTTTCTTCGCCCAGCTTGTGTTCCATGATAGCAGGGTTAGCTGATCAGATCTCAGGGTGTCAGGTCAGCCTCAGATCAGTGATTCAGATTCTTACTCTAGTTTTCTCTATTTTTTTTTGGTGGGGAAAAGGGAGAGGTTTCCAGAGAAAAGCAAGGAGCATAGAGGAACCAGAGCCCTATGCCATAAAGCATGAAAGAGGGGAATGTATCAAAGAGAACCATAGGAAGCTAGGATCATGGCATCTGAGGATAGATTCTATATGATAGAACAGTTACACACACACACACACACACACAAACACATATGTATGTATGTGTGTGTGTTGATACACTTCATAGTTTTCCAAGCACAAAAACTTAAGCTTCGTGGAACAATACTTTCTGAAAATATATACATATTATTGATTTATCAATTTTATGTTGTTTTATTGAAATTTATTTTCAGTCTTGTAAATCAAACTCTGATAATATGTTTCAGCTGAAAGTGATGAAGAAAATAAATCTTTAAAAAAAAAATAATAAACAGGGCCAGCAGTGCTGGCACAGGCCTCTAATCCTAACACTCAGGAGGCAGAGACAGGCAGATCTTTGTAGGTTTGAAGCCAGCCTAATCTATCCAGCCTGAGCTACATAGCCAGATCCTGTCGACTTAAATAAGTAAATAAGCAAGCCTTTTTATGACAAAGTGAGAACCGCCCCAGGTGGTGGTAGGTGGCCTTTGTTGTCTAAATGGTATAAAGCCCCCAACAGTGCAGCAAAATTCTTCTGAATAGAGGGATATTTAACAAGTGATTCTAGAAAACATAGAGGAAGATGCTGACCCAGACCATGAGTCGAGCTTGCTGGGAATGTGATGACTCCCAGCCCGGTTACTGTCCTTGCCACTGACATCATGGTCAGGCTTCCAGACTAGGAGTCACTGATTTTGAGCCAGCATTTTATTTATTTATATACTTCATTATTTTCTGAAGTTCACAAAAGCGCCTCATCTTTAGCACTCCCACATCTCCTGTGTCCCCTCTTTTCCCTCTGAAATTCATAATCCCTTTATTATTATCACACATACATACTCATGCATACAGCCTACTGAGTCCGTTGCTTAGATACATGTGCTCTGAGATGACCACTTTGAGACTGGGCAGTGTATGCCGAAGCTCATCCCTTGAGGACACTAATTCTGCCTCTTAACAGTGACCTGGGCGGGGCTATCTCTGCTCTTTGGTGGCAGATTAAACTGATGTTGTCAAATATTTTGTCTTGTTTATGCAACCATGTTGTTATTTCATGGGCGCACTTACCAGCAGGCATCTGGGCCTCCAACTCACACACTCTGCGGCCCCCTCTGAGATTGCCCCTAAGCCTTGGGTCTCCTGGTTGCATTGTAGATATGCGACTTATTTTTTTGTATTTTGATCAGCTGTAGCTCTCTAAAAGTCTTCATCTGTTGCAGACGGAAGCTTTATTGGTGAAGGGTGAGAGCTACATTTATCTGTAGGTAAAGGGTTGTTTAGAATACAGTGAGAAACTATATTGGTTTAGGAAAATGGCACAGCAGGTCCTTCTCTCAGGACTATAAGCTCAAGTATGAATTCCCTCCCACTGAGAAGGCCTTAAGTCCAATTAGACAACTGTTAGTCACCCCCAAGATAAAACTGGCACTGCTGCCATCATTGTGGGTCATAGGCTTTACAGCTGAGTATGGCATCCAGCCTCTCCTCTCCTTAGCTTGCATGCCACCTTTCAATGCCATGAAAGCCGGTCCTCAGCAAGGAAGCTTTCCAGGTCAGTTCTTCAAATCCTCCAGGTGGTGTATCCAAAGGAGTGTGGTGTCTTCAGCAATAGCCTTCCCTTTGAGTTCTGGGAGGTGACCAAGGTCAATGCCAGCAGCTCCTATTGTTTGGGGAGACTTGTATTCTTTCAGCCATTGGCCAACAATATATATCGGGGAGGAGAGGGTCTCAATAGTCTAGTACACATTATGTAGACTAGAAAGCCCTAAACTCAGAGATCTGCTTGCCTCCCTCCCCTCAAGTGCTTGGATTGAGCATGTATGCCACTGCACCTAGCATGTTGTATGTATTTTTAAAGTAAACATATAAAAACAATAGGTTCCCCTATGTTTTCAGGCACTGTTAGTGTTTCCTCTCCTCTCTCCCTGTATTGTTCTTTCTCTCCCTCCCTAGATAAATCCCCGTTACTCTCAAGCCCACTGAGAGCCTTGACTTCTTCCACTGCCCTCTCCAGCTTCCTGTCCACCCTCGTTCCCGTGCTCCCTGCTTTCCCGGCTTCTTCTGACACATTAGTGATTAGCCTCAAATGTAGAGGTTCAGAGCCAGGACCACAAATAAGAGAGAACATTTGGCATTTGTCTTCTGGCTCTGGGTTACCACTTGAATGGGTTTTAAATGAGAGATTTAGGGCTGGTGGGATGCTGGGTCACCCACCTCAGACCCTGGGTCCAATCCCCGGTACTAATGAACTAAGCAGTAGTGGATACCTATCCTATCAACACCGAGGCAGCAGCAGGAGGAAGATCACGACCATCCTGGGCTACCTAGAGAGTATGAAGCCGTTCATACAACCCAAGCTCAAATAAAAAAATACAAGTTTTTAATGACTAAAGGATTTCCCACAAGTTCACTGTTGCTTCTCTCCCTGTTTCAGGACTGCAGTCACGTCACTGTCAAAGACAGGATTGTGACCATCACAGACCTTCGATAAGTCTCAGTCATGGCCAGGGAGGTGACCCACTGGGTAAAGGCATTTGCCCCCAAGCCCAGCTGCCCAAGTTCAATTCCTGGGACCCACATGACGGAAGAAGAGCTTCAACTTCCCCCAAGGTGTCCTCTGACCTCACTTGTGCACTGTGGTATGTGTGTGCACACACACACACACACTCACACACACACTCACACACACTCACACATATACATATACACACACACTCACACACATACACACTCACACACACATACACACACGCTCTCACACACATACACTCACACACACACTCACACACACATACACACACATACACACACACACACACTAAATAAATAGATGTAATTTACAAAAAGAATCTTACCCTCCTTCTGAGCTATATACCTTGATCAGTTTACTACGACCCCCCCCACACACAATGGAATTAAGCTTTTAATACAGAATAGGAAAGGGTCAATGCCAATAGGAGACTATTGGTCTTTTTAATTTATTATTTGAAAATAAATCATTTTATTTTTAAGGCAAATCTGAAGATGAGCAAATCACACCAAGCAACTAACTCAAAAATTAGGATGCAAGAGAAAGCGTCTCTTTGCTCTCTTTAGATCTAACCACCGGGCTTTTGTCCCCCTGTGATTTATCTACCAACTTGTTTGTCTCTACCTTTGGACTAAATAAGGGCATCTACAAAGAACCTTGCAAGCCATTTTGAAGGATTTGGCTTTTTCCTGTTTGTGGTATTACTAAAGGAGCTGATCACTCTGGTGGGAGACATCAGGAGCTCACCCCCCATGTTGATTTTGGTTTTTTAAAAAGTATATTATTTAAAAGGTTAGGATGTTATTTTCTTGTGTAATAAAACAGCTCACTTGTGTTGCGCTCTAGAGTGTAAACATTTTAGATGGAAAGTTTAATGGTGGGCAAATGGGATGGTGCGTCCTGCAGTGAACTGTGCTGGGTTCCCTTGTAGTCAGCATGGTTTTGCCTGCCCACCACCCCACCATGGGCAGGAGGTCTGCTCTCATTCTGGTGATGTCTCAAGTGGCTTTTGCTGTCCCGAGCTACCGTCTTGCCAGCAAGAACGACGCGGCACACGTAGGATCCTTCTGCAGAAAAGCTTTAATGCGTCTTGAGAGGGAGAGCATAAGCTTACAAGATGGAGACCCCAAACGGCTAAAACTCCTCCCTTATATAGGAAACTGGCCCCTGCCTAGGACCTGCCAGACTCTGATTGGCTGTAGCTCCAACGGT